>PVKA01030781.1:0-26954 GCA_004027165.1 Ctenomys sociabilis | reverse complement strand
TATATATATATATATATATATATATATATATATATTTTTTTTTTTTTTTTTTTTTTTTTCGGAACTGGTGACCCTTGCACTTGCCAAGGAAGTGCTTATTCTACTGAGCCATCTCCCTGGCCCCTAAAAAAAATTATTATTTGTTATATTATTGCTTACGTACTTGTTACAGGGTCTCACTAGAGAGCTTGGACTTGTAGTGATCCTCCAGTTTCCAGCCCCCCCCCCCCAGCACTCGGAACACAGGTATGCACCACCTTGCCTGGCCCAGTCTCAGTGGCCAACTCAGCACGCCGAGGGTTGGGGCTGTCATAGTACTGCTGCCAGTGGAACACCGTTCCCTGCCCTTGCCTAAGCAGGCACTTAGTCAACTGAGCTATCTCACTGGCCCGCTAAATTTTTATTTTAAAAAGTTACTTAAAAGAGCTAATGAAAATTTATAATAAAACTTTATTCTTTTTTTATTGAAGAACGAATAGCAATGAGACAGTCCTAAATCAAACCAGCAGGACAGATTCAACAATTAATATGACTGCATATTGTACAAGGTGCACTCTTGATATTCTACTTACAAATACCATTAGAGCAGATGTCTCTAATCAATGAATTAAGAGCAGCTGCATACTTATTTTTTAAAGCTGAATTATAGTAGAGTTACAATTATTAATACTTTCTGCTTTGCTATCTTCCTAGTGGTTGTCCATAATACAAGAAGCTGACAGAATATTCTGTCCAAACACCATTAATGCAAATCTTGCTTCTCATAAAATTATACAGAAGTGCTGCATATTTATCCTAACTGTGCTGTTAATACAAACACAGAATGGTACTTCCTTTGTATCCCCTCTTCTTTGTTTAGTCCTGTCATAGATGAGCATTCCATTGTCATTCAATTATTATAGAGGCCTGAACTCAATGAAACAATCAAACACAGCCCAGCAGTCCACAATAATAGTGGGTTATCTAAAGAAATTTTTGACTAGAGACATTTACAGCTGAGCTTATTTTTATAGCCTTATTTTATATACTGCATTTTTATACTTTTCTGCTGGATGATCAAGACCAAGATAAAGCAAGATCTATATAACAAAAAAATGTAGCTTTTGTATCTGATGAGGTCAGTCAAGTTCCCTCAGGGTTTATCCTGTATCCCCATACCTCACTCTCTAGATCCTTTGTCAGTGTAAGCCATGTGGATGAATCACGGCCATTGCTTGACCAGTTTGCTCTCTGTGAGAGCCTGAGAGAAAGTTTTCTCTCCATGTGACTCTCCTTAGACACACTATAGATCATTGATCACATTCCTTTGTGGATCCATAGTCTCCTTGATCAGAAAATTTGGGGCACAACTGAGTTCCATGATGTTACAGTACAGGTTTTCCTATGTCCCGAGTCTTCACTGACCTTGAAAGGCTAGGGCCAAAATGTTGGCTGATCTTGTACCCCTTCCATTTCTCCAATTTTTGATCTATGATCTCAGGTTGTTAACCATCCAGAAGAGGAGCTGATTAGTACCCTGAAACATATGCAGTTCATTTTACCCTAACTATCTGACTAAATTCTTTTTTAGTTGTTGTTATACATGTGTATTTGTATTTTTTCTTTTGATTTCTTATACTAGGCAGACTATACAATATTTGCATATGTGTGTCTGGTTTATTTCACTTATGAGTATATGTTCAAGTGGCATCTACTTCAATATAAATGCTTCAACTCTTCTTGAGAAGTTTCTGCACATCAAAAGAAATTGTCAAAAAAGTGAAAAGACAACCCACAAATTTTGAAAAAATCATAACTAGTAGGCACTCAGACAAAGTTCTGCTCTCTAGAATATACAAAGAACTAAGATATATTAGGGCCCTCAAATTTAAAGACCTAATCCAGAAATGGGCATCTGAGATAAATATACACTTCTCAGAGGGTGAAATTAAAGAAGTGAATAAATATATGAAAAAATGCTCCACATTGTTAGCCATCCATGAAACACAAGTTAAAACAACACTGAGATACCATCTCACTCCAGAAAGAATGGCTATCATAAATCAACCAACAACAAATGTTGGAGAGGTTGTGGGGAAAAGGGAACACTTCTCCACTGCTGGTGGAAATGTAGACTGGTGCAACCATTATGGAGATCAGTGTGGAAACTCCTCACAAAAGTAGCACTGGAAATCCCATTCAAGCCAGCTATCCCCCTAGTGAGAATTTTCCTGGAGGAACTGAAAACACTGTATCATAATGGTATATGTGTGCCTATGTTTATAGCAGCACAATTTGGGACAGCCAAATCTTAGAAACCACGAAGATGCCCATCACATGAGGAATGGTTGAAAAAGATGTGGTATTTCTATACAATGGAATATTACTTGGCTATAAAGAATGATAAACTTAAAACTTTATTCTTGGCAACCAACAACTGAGACATTCTTGCCCTAAGCAGAAATCTGCCTTATTAATACAAGAGTTTGTGGTTTTGTGTTTGACACCTATTTTAACCAATTCAATAGTCAAACATTCAAAACAACCATTCTAAGTAGGTCTAATTTATTCTCTTCTAGTAAGTGAAAGACACGGATGGTACTTGTCTCTTACTAGTCCACTAGTGGATGGTTATACTGCTTCAATACACAGAAACTTTCAGAGAGAAGACCAAATATACAAAGCAAACTTAGAACTAAGCGGAAGAGTACATCAAGAAATTCTCTAGAAAGTGAGCATTTTCATCAATATCATTTTTATAAATTTACAACTTAGAACTTAACAAAAGAAACTAATTCATGTACACATACAATTTCCACAGGATTAAAAACATCGTTTGCCAGGCCTGTTTTCTTCATTTGGCTACATGTTCATCTTCACAGACAAGTGGGCTGGCTGATAGAACATTAAGCATGTGGCACCTTTGCAAGTCCAGTAAGACCTCAGAATGGGCTCAGAACCAACTTTTTGATCAGGGTTTACCTCACAAGCCTTGCCAATCTCTATGTAGCTTGCATACATAGAGCTTACAAGCAGGGAGAATAAAAACTTACCTAGCTATTCACATTTCTCATAGAATCAGAATTTTTTTTGGAACAGGGGATTGAGCTCAGGCCCTTGTACTTGCCAGGCAAGCACTTATTCTACTGAGACATCTCCCCAGCCGCCCAAAAATAATCTTAAAATTTATATAAAACCACATAAAAAAAAGGCCAAAGCAATCTTGAAACAAAAAAGGAAAAATGGAAGAACTATTACACATGTGTTCAAAGTAAACTACAAAAGTTTAGTAATTGAAGTACTCAGAACAGCATCGTACTACTGTAAAAAACATATATAAGTGGAACAAGATTGACCAAAAGTAAAGCAATTATCTACAGCCAAATTATTGGAAGAACACAACAGTAACAATACTTTCAATAAAAAGTATTGATAAAATTGTGTACACATAGGCAGAACAATGAATATCCTATTCCTCCAGTTACAAAAACTAGCTTCTAATGAGTTAAGCTTTAACTGTAAGAGCTGAAACTATTAAGCTTCAGAACACTGATATAAGCCAAGTCCAAAAGCAGCAAAAACCAAAGCCAAAGAGGTCAAATGGATTTAATCAAACTGAAAGGATCCTGTATAAGACAAGAAAACACAGTGAAGAAAGTACCTACAGAATTAGAGGAAGTATTTGTAAACTACACATCTGAGAAGAGGTTAATCTTCAGAATATATAAAAAAAAAAACCTCTATATACTCAATAAATGCAGAAAAACAACTAAAATGGTTAACAGACCTGAATAGACACTGCAAAAGAAGATACACAAATGGCCAACAAATAAATAAAATAGTAACATCCCTAATCATAAGGCAAATGCATATCAAAACAATAATGAGGTATCATCTCACACAAATAAAAGAAGCTACTGTTAGAAAAACTAAGGATAACAAGCGCCAACAAAAATGCAGCAAAGAGAGTATCCTTGGTCACTGTTGTTGAGAATGAAAATTGGTATAGCTACCTAACTACCAAATGATCCCGCAATTCCACAATTGGGTAATTATCCATAGAGAAAATGAAATCATTATTCCAAAGAAACATCTGTACTCCCATAATAACTTTAGCACTGTTCACAAAACCCAAGAAATGGGGAAGAAAAACTAAGGGTATTTCACCTAATGATTGATAAAGAAAATGTCATGTATACTGTAATATACAATGAAATGCTATTCAGCCATTAGAAAGAATACAGTTATGTCAGTTAGAAGATTATGACACTGGAGAAGATAAGTCAAATAAGCCAAGTAGATAAATGCATGTGATCACACTCATAATGGAACTTGACAAAAATGATTTCAGAGACTAAGAGTAGAATGGTGGTTACAGAAGGAAAAAAGAGAAGAGGAGAGAGAAGGATAGGGAAGGGTTGATCAGGAGGTAAGGAGCAATAAGAAATTCTAGTATGCTATGTACAGTTGGGCAAATAATGATTATATAAAGACCTTACATGTTTTCAGAATAAAGAAATAATTCATGTTTCAGGAGATATTTTTATCCAGAATTTTAACATTACATACTGTTCACATAGTCAATCACATGGTATCCCTTAAAAATGTGCAATTGTAATGCAAGATTTAACTTAAACTAAGAAAACTATCACATTCTTACATTTTCTTTATTAGATGATATTCAAACATAGGAGTCTTTTCATAAGAATCCTCATTTGTAGCAGGTTTTAAAATTAAGATTTGAAAGGTGGTATTCAGTGCATGTAACAGCAATGTCATATAACGCATACATTTTGTTCATTCACTTCATCCTTACTTTTTCAAACTTTCTACACAGCTAGTTTCAAGTGATAGTGTAGTCTGCCTGATCCAGATCCTCTTTTGCTACCAACTACCTTTAGATCTCTTTCTTGTGAATGAGAGGAAGGATTTTTCTTTCACTATGCTCAAGATGTTTACTTTGTGAATTAAAACAACTTATGATACTACATTTCACTACTTTCCCCAAATCAGGTGTTACTGATTAGTCATGCTGTTTCAATTTATATACATTATAATTTTCTGTGGGCTTATATTCCCATTTACTAAGTATATTTTTGACAATTTTCAAAGTAAGAATATTACTAACACCTGTGACTGGTAAATCACCAACAAATCAATGATTTTAAATGATGATTTCATTTATTGTAGACATGTCTTTGAAGACATATTTCCTGTCCTCTTTTCAGCTGGCACCACTTATGGTGTTGAAAAGAAGAAAAAGAAGGTTCTTGCTGTGCTAGAAACCCTTAAGAACACATGAAGAAATTGCACAGAGCTGAAGGTAAAGTGCCTGAAAAAGAAGCTTGCCCAAAAGATGCTTAGAATGGCAAGGAGGAAGATCACCTAGAAAAAAGGCAGGCACTATCCTAAGGAGTACAGACAGATCTACAGAACTCAGCTTGGAATGGTTAAGACAGCAAAAAAGCTAGCAACTTCTATGCCCCCGCAGAGCCCAAACTGGCATTTGTCATTTAATGGTGTGAGCTCAAAGATACACAAGATGTTGCACCTTCTTCGTCTTGTCCAAATCTTCAATGGTACCTTTATTAAGCTCAACAAGGCTCCAATTAACATGCTCAGAGTTGTGGATATATTTCATGGGGGTACCCAAGCCCCTATGTAAACTCATATACAAGTGTGGCTATGACAAAACCAAAAAGAAGCAAATGTCCATGACAGATAATTCATTGATTTTTGATCTCTTGGCAAATATGGTGTCAGCTGTTTATGCCTAATTGTTCTCCCAAAACCTCATGCAGTCATGAGGCAGCTTCTGGAGCTTCTGATTGATGCATGACTCAATGCTACGATTATGGATGTGAGTGCCCAGGGGCAGACAGATCTGCATTACAAGTTAAAGGAGACAGACCTGCTCTCTGTAGCCATGTTGTTGCCACTATTCCTGCCTGTTTGTAGCTGCTGTTATGCTGCTTTCCACTCTCATGAACTGCTGCCCTCTGCTATTTGCCAGTCTACCTCAGACCCAGCTGAGTATGGACAGAAGCCTCCACAAACTAAGCTAACTAAAACTTTCCTTAATTTTGTGTGCTGGGTATTTGGTACCAACAATGAGAGAAAAGTAACTGAGACAGAATTTAGTACTGGGAGTTGGGCTATTGGTATGCCTATAGCTGGCCATGTCATTCAAGAGTCTTTGGGGATGACTTATGCAAAGAGATAAGAAAGGTTCACAGATGTCAACTGAAAGTGAAGTGATGAAACACAGCTCAGAAGACCACAGTCTTATAGAAATCCTTCCTGTAAAGGCCAGGCTGGGAAGGTTTCTGCTGGGAAGGACTGCATTGGTTGTGACAATCCAGATGATATTTGTTATGGTTTGTCAGAAAGTTTGTCTGCATTTTGTTTGGGTCCAGAGACTTTTCCTGAGACTGAGATTAAGTGCAGCAGCCTGGTTACTCTGGAAAAAGAAATTTCAAGGCAGTTGAATGATGAGACAGTAGCATAGCTATTGTTGGGGGCTTTGAGTTACATTTATGCTGAGAATCAAGAACAAAGAAGCCAGCAGGATGATTTAAAATGTTTTGAGTTTTCGCAGTGAGGAAGAGCCAATAGCACTGCAGACTGCAAAAATAGATACAAAGATCTCCACTGTTAAGAAGGAAAAGGAGAATAGAAAACATAGCTTGAGGACATCACAAGCAAGTCTCCACACTTTGCAGACTCTGGGCATGAGAAAAATACAGAGAAACTTTCTGCCACCTCAAAATATACATCATCCAGAGTCCAACAACCAATGCAGTCCTTCTTCCCAGCAGAAACCTCCCAGACTCATCTTTACAGGCAAGATTTTTATCAGCATTCTGGTCTTCTGAGCTCTGACCAGAATCTCACATACAGAACAGCCGAAGGCATTCTAGTATTTCTCCTGCAAGGGACATCTCTGAATCTTTCTTATATCCTCCATGCCCAAAACCTTGTGATCAACATGCTCAGGTTTAGTCACAGCAATGACCTCACTCCTGGTACCAAATTCTGTCTCTTATTTTTCTCTAATTGCTGGGACAAAATACCCAATACACAAAATTTATGAAGGAAAGATTTATTTAGCTTATTTTAATGGAGGTTTCAGTCCATATTCAGCTGGGTCCAAGGTAGACTGTCACATGGGAGAGAGCAGCATTTCATGAGAGCAGAGAACAGCATAAGAGCAAGAGCAAATTAGCAGAAGCAGTGACAACAATATGTCTAAAGAATAAGTCTGTCTCCCTTAAATTGTAATACAGTTGTACTTACCCTAGGGCACTCACACCCATGATCCCAGCATTGAATAATGCATCAATCACAAACTCCAGAAGCTGTCCCATGACTGCATGAGGCCTTTCAGGGAAAACTAGACACAAACCACAACATTCCACATGTAAGATCTGATTCATGAGCTCTACACTATTGAAAAATGCTTCAAAGAGGCAAATAATTTCCTGTTATCATCTCCATGAGGTATAATGAAGGACAGACCCCAATTCTGTGGAAGGTGGAACTGCTGGAAATAGAGAAGACAAGACCAGCAGGCACATTAGAAGGATAAACTAAGGTATCTACCACAGTGTTTTTTTGATTTGGTCAATTAGTACAAAGTATCTCCCCCTCCCCCCCAAAATAAAAAGAGATGCTTCCTGGGATAACAATAAAATAATTATAGTGATAAGGAAGAAAGCTTCAATTTAATTTAATGAATACTGAATGCTAAAGGAGAAGCTATGTAGCTCATGAATTTTTATCAAACTTACATTGTTAATGTGTTAAAATATAAGCATATTTTACAGACTACCTAAAAGGATAGGCCTGGAATTTTGGTAGCATGGGTAATATAGCCACCTGAAAATTACACTTTCTGTTAGAACATTGTGCAAGAAATAAAAAAAAATTGTTTCATTAAGTATAACAGAAAGTCAGAGAATAGTGAAAATACCATGAGTTACAAAAAGGAAAATTACCAAATGCCAATGGAGTTATATGTCAAAGCACCATCAAGTACATCAGAAATGTTTTATAGAAGTTCTTGGAAAACTGAAGTTGATGGTGAAGGAAGGAAAGATCCTATGAGTGACAGAAAAATCACTAGCAGAAAGCCTAACTGAACCATGCAAATGATACAAAAACTATCATGGCAAGAATAGAAATGAAAATAAATAAATAAATAAAATAAGAATACAGATGCAAGGGGAAGATTTAAAATATATTAAATTTAAGGGAACAACATATTTTACAGAAATTGAGATTTTTTAATGTGAATACAACTAAAGAACATACCAGAGCTTCAGAAGGTGCCCATTAGTTAAATTTGGGAAAAATAGCAACCAAATTAGATTCATCATGACATAAATGCGATAAAAAAGAAATGAGCAAAACTGTGAAATGAAGAAGGAAAACTCTGAGTAGAATGCCTT
The DNA here is from genome assembly GCA_004027165.1 of Ctenomys sociabilis. NCBI lineage: Eukaryota > Metazoa > Chordata > Mammalia > Rodentia > Ctenomyidae > Ctenomys > Ctenomys sociabilis. The sequence goes on along the minus strand of PVKA01030781.1, from coordinate 18,525 downwards.
CACAAAATAGAGATGGACTGATGCAGTTACAACACCACCATTAAGCAACCATCATGACAAACTGACTGAAGGAAGAGAACACAGAGGGTCAACAGCAATGGGTGACAGTGTGATAACAAGCAAGGCATTGCCATTGGCTAAAAGTAGCTTCTTAAAATTTTGTTATTAATTACAATGGGGAAACTAGAAACTGTCAGTGGAAAATCTTGGCACAAACCACTTTGACAAATTGACCAAAGACAGCATCTTTAATAATGGGACAAATGCACAAGATGCACTTAAGAAAGATTCAGCATCACTTTTGTGATAAACTGCTAAAAATTCATAACTTGAATTAATCTTAGGAAGCATCAGGAAAACACAACTTGAGGCTTCTGTACAAAATATCTGGCCTGAACTATACAAATTTCAGAAAAATAAAAGTTAAATATTTCAGATAAAAAAATAATAAATGCACCTGTAACTCTAGACATGTACTGTGAGCACATGATACAAAATACTATATTCTTTCAATAATTATACCCTGCTTATCCTTATTCTTAGGAAATACACATTAAAAGATTTCAGTTAAGAAAAAATCATAGCTTAAATACATTCTCAAATGATTCATGAACAATATTATGTGTGTGTGTGTGTGTGTGTGTGTGTGTGTGTGTGTATATAAAGCAAGAAAGGTAAAGACAAAAAAATTAAGCAAAAAGGCAAATATAGAAGCTAATGCATCTGAACAAAGGGTATTTAGGGTTCGTAAGTACAATTCTTAAAATTGTTCCATGTGTTTGAAATTCCATCAAAATTAAAAATTATAGAAAAATAGTAGAAACAAATGTTTTACTTTATTTTTGAGATTACAGGATAATATTCACAGACAAATCAGTGAAGATTCTAAACCAGGACAAATTCAGAAAACAGAAAAAAAAATACATATGAACCATGGCTGATTTTTCTTCTTCTTTTGTTTTTTTGTTTTTGTTTTTTTTTGTTTTTGGAAAAGCAATAAAACAAAAATGCAAAGTGACATGTATGCAATTTTCTTTTATTTTATAAGTTACATAAATGCATAATTTATATCGTTATATATAGAGATATATATAACATTCAAACTGAGATATATATTAACAACGTAGGTACTTCCACATATATATTAAATATGTAAAATATAAGAGAATTAAAACAAATGTGGGATCTAATTTTAAGTTTTTAAAATAAACCGCACAAACAATATCACAGTTAACCAATTAAGTAATATAAACTTAAGTAATAATCTAATATGCTCAAACTAAATGAAAGTAGTCAGCATCAAAAAAAAAAAAGATCATCAGTCTTTAAGAAGTATCAAGTGCAGGCCAAATAGCTCAGCAGATTAAAACAAGGGAGGTGCAGGGGCTGGAGCTTCAATCCCAGGCCTGCTGGGCCTGCCCCACCCCCAGGGCATACAGACTGGGCTTGGTGGTGTGAACCTGTAATCCCAGCTCTCGGGAGGCTGTAAATAGGGGGATCACTACTAGTCTGATCTACTAGTGAGACACTGAATGCCCTGTAACCCTTCCCTAAAATGCAAAAAAATTTTAAAAAAAGAAATATCATTATGGGTCATTTTATCCTATCTAACCCATTCACTAAATGAAAAGTTCTAAGTTTCTTTTAAATTCAACAAAAAAGAAACAGAAAAAGCTATTATTAATTCTTGAATATATTTTTCAAATATAACTGTCCTGTCCTTACATCCAGACTACAATAAAAAAATCATACCATGTAAACTATTTTAATTAGATTCTTTTTATGTAATCTTGAATATTTTTGTGTGAAACTATCATGACTTTTTAACATACTAAAGCTGCAAAATCACTTCACAGATGAACATCCCATTGCTATGATGTGCCCTCACTTGTTTTCCTTTTCTTTTACACAAGTTATCAGGTTACATTCACTATTGTCTTAGTTACTGTTCTCTCGTTGCTGGGACAAATACCTGACACCCAAAATGAAGGAAGGAAAGGTTTATTTAGCTCACAGTTATTGCGGGTTTCAGTCCATACTCAGCTGACTCCAAGGAAAAATGGCACATTTTCCTGAAAAGCAGCAGTTCATGGTGGCAGAACAATAACAATAACAGACAGCAATTAGATACAGAAAATCTGCCTCTCTCTTATATTACATTCAGGCTTTCTGCTCCAGGGTGGGATGTAGTACTTACACCCATAATCCCAGAAGTACTAAAACCCATAATCCTAGCCTTGGATCATACATAATCCCAGTGGATCATGAGTTAATCACAAACTCTAGAAGTCCCCACCCCATAACTACATGAGGCTTTGGGGAACAATTAGACACAAACCATAACAACTACAAAACATAAAATGTTACAAAGATCATTGTGCATACATCTTCTTCCATATCAGGATCCTTGAAAATATATAAAATACTCAGATATAAATTGGCAGCTAAATAGCATAAAGCTATTAACACTTGATAAGCCATGTTTTATTAATATTTATATTCACAATCCCCCTATTTGAATATTTCCTAAAACAGGTTATAATCACTGTTGCCTGTAATATAGTGCTTGTTGCCTCTTCTTGCTGTCATGTCTTCACTATGCATCACTCATACTTTATGTGCTGTCTTTACCCTTAAATGGTCCTCAGACATTACCTAAAAAGATAATGCTGAGGCTGGGGTTACAGCTCGACAGTCAAAGTACCTACCTGACAAGCACAAGGACCTGGATTCAATCCCCCATACCACATGCTGTGCAGGCCCCAGAACCCCTGACATGCTGTGCTGGCCACTGAAATCAGGCATGGTGACACACTCCTGTAATCCCAGTACTAGGAGGCTGAGACAAGAGGAACACTATGAGTCCAAACTACATAGTGAGATCCTGTACCAAAAAAATAAATAAATATCTTTAAAAAAAAATTTTTTTTAAGTTAACACTGAAATTTTCAAGAATTTTTATGGAAGGTCATGGTAACAGAGATCATTTAGTAAAATAATTACTCATTTTTATAGACTTTAATACAATTCCTTCATTTTATAAAATAGCAATCAAATATTTTATAAGTAGTTCTTTATTCCTAACAAAGGAAAATACACATAAATAGACAAAGATAGGTTGTAGTCTTGAAATTCAGAGACTAAAAAAGCACTGATTATTACATTAAAAAAAAAATTAAAGGAAAGGCAGTAAACTCTGCAGATTTGTTCAAATAATATCATTATGGTTTATGTCTACATGTGTCCCCAAATCCTCATGTAGTCATGGGGTGGGAGTCTAGAGTATGTTTTTAGTCAATCCATGATCCAATTCTAGGAGAATGAGTGTGAGTGCTACAACCGGACTGCATACAAGGGATGGAGAGAGGCCTGCCCTCTACTGCTCCTCCTTTGCTCTCTTGCTCTTGCTATTTTCTGCTTCCATGAATTGATGCCTTCTTCCACGTGGCGCTCTTCTTGGAGCCGGCAGAGTATGGACTAAAACTTCCACAAACTGTAAGCTAACTAAACCTTTCCTTCCTTAATTTGGGGTGCCAGAGATTTTGTCTCAGCAATGCATGAAAAGCAACCAAGACAAATATTAACAACTATAATATCCTTCCTTTCTAACTTACAGCAACAATGTGACAGAAAGGCATTTTTTAAAGTGCCATCTTAATCAATAGTCCTCTTCAATCTTCAACTTATTTCACCTCACCTTTCTTACTTTCCTATATTCATTTCATACTGTATTCTTAAATTGTAGAGAGTAAAACTAACTCCACGTGGGTAAATACCACCCCATAAAATTGGTTTTGCAGTCTTACCCTATTTGCTCCGTGGGTCACTGACTCACTGATGATTCACAAACTATGCCTCCCTTTATCCAAAGGCTTTCTTCCCTTCATATTTAAGTCTTTTCATTGTGTCAAGGAATAAAATTTGATTAACTCAGTGTGATTTACTCTACTCAGTCTTGTTGTTGTTGCCCCAATTCTTTTCTTCTCTTAGAAGTGTATAGAAATCAATTGTCTCTTTGATTTGTATTTCCATCTTCTAAGATATCAAAGCAAGCTGATTAACAACGTGTCCTTCCTCCCTTTTTCATCCCTTCCTCCTTCCCTCTCTAAATTTGCCTTTCAGTGCTCTCATAACTCCTTTGGACACAATTTACTGACAATTTGAATCATAAGCATGACAAATCATTATCTCCACATATACAAAACTATTTAAATATAATCTTTCTGCAGTCCACTAGTTAAAATATAATCCTGAATAATTATATATTTCATATATATACTATGCTTAAATGCCATGTTGTGTCAATTCCTAAGCAAACACTACATCATCTATTACTCTTCTTGACTCCCCTAGCTGGGGATAGCTTTACAGCCCTACTTCTTAACACAAGTGGACTTGTTCAATTGACCATTCCCTTTGATTTCATTTTTATTTTCCTGACTGATTAAGGAAATGACAAAGTGACTCTTCTAAACATTCACCAGCCTTCTACTTCATCACCTGACTATACCTGTTTGAAAAGAAAAGATGGAAGTTTTCTGTATTACTCCACACCACTCTCAGCAAAGATACCCCAAAGCATGGCACACGTTATAACTCCATTATTTCTTAGACTGAAAATTTGGCCCTTCCTTTGTCTGTATCTATGTATTTGGCTTTTTCTCATCACTGGGGCAAAACAGTTTACGCTGGTTCACAGTTTCAAAGGATTAAGTGTATTGATAGATGCCTCCATAACAGAAACAGCTTGGCAGAAAGGTATCAAAAAGCCAAGTGGTTGTACCCATGACGGACAGGAAGAAGAAATGGGAAGGGCCACAGACAAAACATATTCTTCTGGGTCAGATTCCCAGTGACCTGCCTCCTTGAATCAGCCGCGCCCCTCCTAGCACACATTCCACTCTGACCTTATCAATGGATTCATCTCCTAATGAGTACAACTCCCCAAATCCAGTCACCTTCCAAAAGCTCTACCATGAGAGTTTTAGGAGTACATTTTAAGTCTAAATGAAAACCTCCTATATTTTGAACTGATCTAGTATCACAGATTAACTAAAAATGTATGCAAATATTCAAGTTCAAAGAAGTTCATCCGAACTGTTGTAGTGTTTATAACTTAATTTAGAAAAGCAAACTAAAGTGTTTTTCACAACAATTAGGGATCAACTATGTCAACCTTGGCTTGCTATACAATGTCAAATAATCACAGCCAAACTCTAAAGAGTACTTACTGATAGATATTCTGACAGGATCTTATGCATTTTTTAATGTTCTCAAATGTTTTTAATGCTTTTAATATTGTTGGAGTGTCTCAGTACACAGCTCAGACTTGTGATAATCCTCCTTTCAGCCTCCTCTGCAGTGGGATTACTGGTGTGCATCACTATGCCCAGACTCTGGTCAGCTAATACATGTGTTTTCTAAAGTAATATGGAGAATAAAATAGCAATTGTATAAATCATTGCAAATATATTTATATTCATATACATTCAGAAAGATTAGGACTATTTAGCAAGATTAAGTGTTTATCTTGAAATGATATAAAAATAAATTTATACCATCTGGTATTTAGTAATATATGAAGATACACAATCAATTTTAACTTTCTTTACTTTCCCAAATTTTCAAATCTTCATCAAAAATGTTTTTAAAACATGAACGTCATCTTAAAATCTAGGAGAAAAAAAAAACGCAGCCATAAATCACAATAACACAGCCATAAATCAGAAAAACTTCAGCATTAAAAATGAACTTGAAACATAAACTGCAGTGTTGTAATTTCCCTGTAAAATGTGTCAAAAAACTTACGCATGCAAAGATGGCTACAAGAAGGCAACTGGGTCACAGTGGGCTTCACTCTCACAGTAGCTTAAACCATTGATGCGGCTGAGCATGCTGGTGGGAGGTAGGAGCCCGTTAGAAGGGCAGGTCACTAACTGGATTTTCTCAGGCTCCTCCCTTCTCTGCCTGCTTCTTGGATGCCATGACATAAGCAGCTGCTCTTCAGCATGTCCTACAGCATGTCACACCACCTCTATCTTGGAATCAGCCAAAGCTGGCCTGAATCCTCCAAAACCATGAGGATTCAGGTTTTGGAGGATTCAGATGCCTCCAGAAACAGCTTTGCAGAAGGGTATCAAAAAGCCAAGTGGTTGTACCTATGACGGACAGGAAGAAGAAAGAAAAGCATGAAAGTATGGGTTTTGGGAAGCTGACTATTATCAAAAGAACATGTAAAAAATAAAATGCCAACTTTCAAAAAATTAAGAAAATTTAACATTGTGTTTATGTGATTGGGCTTGATATGTAATATTATCTCCTTACGTGGTATATAGTATATACTTTTATATTCTTTGGAAACTGCCTATCCAAAATGTGGACAGTATTGGAAACCCAGCAATTATCTGAATGGATAAATCTCGGAATGACAAGAAGGATCCAGGATCACCAGTGACATTGTTATCTTGCCAACCACGGTCTGTTATGGTTTAGATCTAAATGCTCCCGAAGGCTCATGTGCTTGACGGCAAGGCCTGGTCAGAAGGGCAAGCTCATTTATGATGTGACCTGGAAGAGTGTATTCTTGCCTCTAGCTCCTCCTCTTGCTCGGTGTCTCCTGGTCACTGATGGGTGAGCCACTCTTCGCTGCCATGTCTTTCTACCATGTTAATACTGCCTTGGAGCCAGTGGACAATGCACTGAAATCACAGAGACCATGAACCAAAATAAATCTCTTCCTTTAAGCTACCAGTGCCAGGTATATTTTCCTCAGAACAGGGAAGCTGACTAGTATAGACTATCAACATCAAAACTTCATGTTTTTGAGCGGAAAAATACAAGACTGATTTCTTTAACCTGTTCTGGATATATATCCAACATTGTTCCTGATACACATTACCTAGTAATTTTTAAGAAATGAAAAGGAAAAAATTTATCTCATGGATCAAATCATATTTGGCTAGCATGTAATACAAAATTAACTATTAGAGTCCATATGGCGAATCATATGTAAAATAAAGAGGACAGAAATGAAAAAAAGAAAATCTGAAAAGAACAGAATGCCTCTAGAAGGGCTAAAGAAATTTACAGTCCTGAGAGAAAAATGTCTACTAGTTTAATTATATCTATTTTTATGAATATTTTAAAATGAGATTCAGGAAATAAAATAATTTTAATAGTAGAAAATATTACTCTATATATTAAAAATGACCTTCAGGAATAAGGACTTTTTTTTTCTTTTGTATTTAGTACAGGGTCTACAGGGTCTCACTACACAGATCAGACGCTTAGTGGTCCTCCTGATTTCAGTGTCCCAAGCACTGGGATTACAGGTACATGCCACCACGCCCAGGCTCAGTCTTCTTCTCAGTGCACCCCAGGGGCAGAGCCCAGATGGCTTGTGGTGCCAGAGATTGAGCCCCAGTCCTTGCATCTGCCTAAGCAGACACTTCAATCCACTGGGCTATATGGCTGGCCTAAGGATTTTTTATTTTTTTAGTTTTTTTAGTTTTGCAAAGTGTATTCACTCGTGTTCTTTTTTTTTTTTTCACTATTTTTTTTTATTTTATTGAAATACAAATGTCAATCAGACAATTTCAAGACCCCTTAACAATACAGATTCGATAAATTAATACACTGCAAACTGTTTTCATAATGTTTTGGTATTGTACAGGTAAATACATGATATTATATTTACAGATATTATTTTAGCAAATATCTCTTATCAGTGAATTAAGAGTGTAGCTACTTACTTATCTTATTTTTTATACCTGAATTATATCAAAAATTCAATAATTATTTTCCTAGTGGATGACCATAGTACTAGAAGCCAACATAATATCCTGTCCAACCACCATCAGTACAGATCTTGCCTCTCATAGAATTATGTAGAAGCACAGAGTTATCTATCCCAACTGTACTGTCTATACACAGACATCATGATTTTTTCTTTCTACACCCCTTCCTTTGCCTATACCTGTCAAAGGTGGGCACTCTATTGACATTCAACTAACTTAGGTGCTTGAACTCGACACCACAATCCAACACAGACCAGCATTCTAAAACAATAATGAGTTATTCAAAGAAATTGTCAACCATAGCCATTTACAGCTCAGCTTAATATTATGGCCCCACGATGTATACTTCATTTTTATACTTTTCTGCTGGATGGTTAAGACCTAGATAGATCAAGACTTATATACCAACACATGTACTTTATGTTTCTTATGTGGTCAGTGAAGTCCCCTCAGGGTTTATCTTATAATCCTGTACCTTATTCTGTAGATCCTTTGTCTGTGTCATCCATGTGGATGAGTCACGGCCAATGCTTGACCAGTTTGCTCTCTGGGAGAGCCTGAGAGAAAGTTTTCTCTTCATGTGACTCTCCCCAGGCACACTATAGAACTTCAGTCTCTTTCCTCTGTGGCTCCATAATCTCCTTGTTCAGAAAATTTGGATTTTTTAGATACTACTTTTTGTTTATTGTATGCTTATTTTTTAAGTAAATATCTTCAAGAACATCTTTAATCCTAAATTTAAAACTGAAACTCTCCAACCACAAGTGCCTATAAGAAGTATGGTTTGAATGTGAGATAGAATTAAATGTTTTTTAACTCTCTTAGTCCCGTGATTTTGCTAAATCTGTGATTATCTCTGCATAAAACTATATTCATATTTTTATATGTTCATTATATTCTAGAAAAAGATAAGCAGTATTACAAAAATTTATTAAATACATTTATTCATCATTAAATACATAGCTCTTTCTCCTACTCAATCAATATTAAACAAGTTTTAAAGAAATTTATTGAATTATAGCTATATTACGGTCTTTGGTAGGCCCCAGGGGAAAAAATAAAGATTGTGATTCCTCCACTAAGAATATCTCATAATCTAAAATGAGAGATATAAGATGACACAACTGTGACAGTGTGTGTAAGTTAACAGCAACCCCAGGAGCATGATGCTTTGAGAACAGAGAAAACCAAATAATTCTGCCTGGGGATTGGGGCAAATCCTTTACAAAGGTTTGCCCATCTGACCTGATCCTTCACATGAGGAGACAGGCAACTGAAGGCTGAACTGTAGCGAGCAAAGAAACAGAGACATAGCCACATGTGACCCATCTAAGTAACAAAAGTAATTCTTGAATCCTCAAAATAGATTGGGAGAGGGTAGAAGTGACATATGAAGTGAGAAAGGTCATTTAACATACACCTCTATGAAGGATTCTGATGATAATTGACAGAATTTGTAGTTTGAACTGCACAGCTTTTCACAGATTTTAACACAATAGAATTCAGTTAATGTTCCAAAAATCTATTCTGAAACATCCTCTCACTGACACTGAAATATATAACAAACTACACAAAATGGGTAGCTTTATTTTAAAAAGGCTGCCAGGACTGAGTCTAGATGAAGCACAACCTTAATCAAAGGCTATCAGGGGACAGGATCCTTCCTTTAAATTCTTTCAGTCTTTAACTCTGACTTTCCATCTCCTCAACAGAAATCAAGTTCCAAATGAACTTTATCATGGCAAAAGTGAAACTCTTGCACCACTCTCAAGAAAACCATAAAGGCATTGCTATTTCAAATATCCAGTGAGCTTCAGTAGAAGCACAACATATCCATAATCCCTGACTAGCTGACAATGGAATTTAAGGAAAAACAAAATCACATAAAAGACATTCTTGCCGTGGAGTGAAAAGCAGGTTTCAACAATTGTACTGGAAAAGCCAGATAAAATTTTGACTGACCTAAATCCTTTTTTGGCCTGCATCATTTTCCAAAGTAGCCTGTACTGCTTCTGAAGCCCAGGGGATTTTTCTGTGCATGTACAATCTAATTAAATGCATGTAGTAAGAACTTCATTGTGTAGGGCATTTTGCTAGGTACAGCACAAAAAGAACCATATTTAACTACATTTGGAGTTCACAATCTAAAAAACAAAAACAGATATATAGATAGATATAGATATAGATATAAATATGTAATTTAGGCCTTAAAAAGAATTTGTCAAACTATACAAACAATGAAAAATATACATACTGACATTAAATGAGCCCTGAGCATCAGTATGCAGGGCAACTCCTTGATTAGTTCAATTTCAAGGAGAAACATAGTTACAGGTCAGAGAATTAATATCAGTGACCCAATCTCACTCCTGAGACCTCCTGGAGGAAAAGGGATGCTTCTGTCCTCCTCAGGTTTACAAGTACTAACTGACAAGGTCAGTCAAGTAGTCTCAGGAACAACATGCCACAGGAGTTCAGTTCTTGAAAGAGAAGCAGGCCAGAAACAATCCAGCATCAGTCTGGGTACACAAGCTCCTCTTTCTTTATAGAAAGCAGGTAAAGCAAAGTTTTATAACAAAATAGTATGATAAAAACAATAGCTAATACATTATATGTTGTTATCTTTAAAATAGTTGCTCAAGGCATAACAGCTAGGCATTAAAGCTTCTCTAATTGAAGTTAGCACAAAGTTTCCTTTTTGGTAAATGAGGAGACACTAGTAGTATAACTGACTTGCATGGTTCCTTTCCCTACCGTCCTTTCTCCTTGCACTCATCCTAGTACCTTTTCCCTTTTGACAATTTCTTTCCAATTCATAACACCTACTGTACATTTTAGAACAAGCTCCTTTTCTGTCCTGCCATTCTCACAAGTTCATTTGGCCTAACAGAAGGAAAGAGACCCAGGTATGTGGAAGCCAGGAGCCTGCTCAGAAAGAAATGTAGAAATATTTCATTTAGGGTAAAGTATGGAAATTATCCCAAGAACAAATACATAGTGTGTGAGATCAGAATTTTTAAGGCCTTTGAATGACTTGCTCAATGGCAGTCGGCCAAGCGTATCATCAGATCGGAACCTCCCTGTCCTTGAAGCTGCTGCATGGTGGTATGGGTGGCACACATCTGCCTATAAAACACAGCCATGAATAACCTGCTGTGAACATGTTTACTAAGACATAGAAAAAAACATTAAAAATTGTACAAAAGAATGTTACAATATGCACACAATGCAATGACAACAATAGTGTTCAAGAACAAACACGATGTCTGTAGTTGTTTCAGGTAAAAAAGGACCCATCTTGATAAAAGAGCTTGGCCTTATACAAACTGTAGCTCTACTTTGCAGATGTCCCTCTGCAAGCAAGGAAGCAATCCTCAAAAGCAAGAATCAGAAAATCATTGTTTTAATAGCACAAGAACTAGACTTGAGAGAAAAGCAAAAGCACAGACAGGTAGATAAAAGGATTTTGCCTAGAGAACCCCTTGAGGGTTATAATCACAAAACGGCCCCATAAATGCATGCTAGGAGCAGGAGCCCACTGCAGAAAGCTCATTTGTATGCGTGCATCTCTTAGTGACACTTTCAATAGTGCATTTACTTAGTATCTTAAAAGAAGTAAAATCCAGTATCTCTAGTTAGATATATTGAGATTATGTGCATTGATTGCTTAAGCAAGTTATGACATATGTCAGTGAAGTGCAATCACTAATAAAATATCAAAATGTGGCAATATTGTATTGGTCTCAAATATATATTATATATATATAATTATAAGTTATATATATATATATATATATATATATATATGTTATTATATAGTTATTATAAGATGCAGCCCTTTGACCAAATAAAAGCAAAGAAAAGTGCATTGGTACTTTGTGAATTGTAGAAGATGCATAGAATGTAATTAAAATCATAATAAAAATTTCAATGACAAGTAATAAATACATATCATTAAAGAAGAACAAAAATTAATTCACTATGCAACAGTATTACTGAGTTTACAGTTGGTGAACCAAGACTAAAAAGTTGAGAGGTTGCTTAAAAACTCAAAATAATAAAGCAAAAGCTGACAGTTCTCAAAAAAGCTATTACTAAAAAAAAATATTTGGATAGAAAAATTTAAATAGTCTAGCAGGGAAAAAAATAATTTAACACAAAATAAGTTAGAAACAAGCTGTTCTCAATAAAGCAACTAAATTTGAGAATAAAGCTTAATTACCATAAAATAAGATCAATATTTTATATTTAGCTAAGTAAGACCCAAGCACAAGATAAGAGATTTACATGTAAGAACAGCTAGGCTGAAAATAAAAAGCTGACTTTCAGGAAGAGCCCTTTAAGAAACACACACACACCACTCACAAAGGCAGGTGGTCTGCCCTGGCTCTACCCTATGCCAGAAAAAAATAAATAAATGAAAGTCAGCTACAATAAAGTGAATTTTCAGTGGACTCTCTCAGTATGAAATAACTACAAGTGACAGAATACTTTATCAGACAGTTGCAAATATACAAGAAAATGAATCAATTGTCTGTCTGTGACTTAAAAGAATTTTGGTTCAAAAGGCTGAGGCAGGAGGATTGTTGTGAGTTCGAGACCAGCCTGAGCTACAAAGTGAGCTTAAGGCCAGCCTGAACTGCACAGTGAGACCCTGTCTCAAAAAGACAAAAAAAAAAAAAAAAAAAAAAAAAAAAAAAAAAAAAAAAAAAAAAAAAAATGGTTAACCTCGGGCACAGTGCCCACATAAACCATATGAGGAGATACTACTTAATTTTTAACATTTCTCATGTAGTTTAAACCTCAAAGTGGCCCAAAAACTTCAGAACAGGAGACAATACCACCACTAACCTGAGGACTCAACACTGATTGCAAGTAGTACTAGAAAACTGAAGTACAGAGGAAAAATAGTAACAGGTTTTTAAATAGTGTTATTACTTATAATGTAAAAAAATAAATAAATAACAGATAAACACATATGCTCTTTGTTAACTGATAATACCATATCACATATCGCAATTTAATGAAATTTAATCCTTAACCAGTATTTTATAAATGACTGTTCTACTTTACTAAATATATTTTTGGAACTGAGGAAGTTGCAGGTTACATTAACAACATTTCAATATTCTCCAAATGATTTAGTAATAAATCAAAAACCACAGGAAACATCATTAGAGTCCCACTAGCAGTTTATTAATTTATGTGTAGTTATCATTTGCACAAATTATTATGAAGGAAATGACAAAGTATTTTACAAAAAAACATACTCAAAACACTATCAAAACTACATAGTCCTCTCATGAGATAAGTAAGAACTGGAATTCAAACATTCCTGAAAAGGAAATCAATTACAATTCATTATTTTAAATTATGCTTTCTTCTAAATCAAAAAATAAAAATCTCAAATTGTGTGTTTATAATTACAACTAAAAGCAAGCAGGCCCACAGAGATAGCTTAGCGGTGTAAGTGTCTGCCTATGCAAGCTGCAAGGACTGGAGTTTGGTCCCTGGTACCATATGTGTCCCAGGCACACTGAGCAGCCACCAAGACCACGCATAGTAATCCCAGAACTAGGAGGCTGAAACAGGAGGATCAACATGAGTCCTAGCGGCAAAGTGAGACCTTGTACCAAATACAAAAAATTAATAAAGAAAACAATCAGATATTGCATAGTGAAAATGAAATGTAGGTCTTGAAGCACAAAAAAGTTTCCTCTTTCTCATTCAGGGATGAAGGCTGACACAGTTGTGTACTCTAAAATGCTCCCCATTTTTCACATTAGCACTGCAGAAAGCATCCCTCTTTCACTTTCTCTAAGGATTACCCATAAGAAAAACAAGAGGTCAAGTTGATCAACAAATTGAGGAAAATGGCTCACCAATTACAAAATACAAATTTAAAAAATAAGCAAATAAAATCAGCGCTGACATTGGAATTTCCCAAATATAGTACAGATTTTTTACAACACTATTTCTAACAGTATCCAGCATTATATACAACGGTATTCAGCATCAGTATCAAGCATTATATACAATGGTAAAATATTATAGCATAAATAAGCATTTGCCATCACACATCTATCTCCCTTCTCTTCTAATGAGAACACTATCAGAGTTCCACTGTTTCTATTTCACTTGGCTTAAATCTTACGTTTAACTCTTACTTAACCTTGCTTGGGGTTAAATTTTGTAGTAATTCCAAACAGTAAGTCTTCTAGTTCTGAGATTTTATTATAACAGTGTTAACTATTATGACTATTATACCCATTTTAAAGATAAGATAGTTTGCTCAATTACTTTTCTCTCTGTGCTGGGACAAAATATCCAACACCCAAAAATAAGGAAGGAAAGGTTTTGTTTCAGTCTATATTCACCTGACTCCAAGGCACAGTGGCACACAGCAGAAAGCAACAGTTCACGGTGGTGGAAGGCAGCAAAACAGCAAGAGCATAAGGGAATAGTGGCAACAAGGGCAGAGGGAAGCTTCTCTCCTCCTTATATTGCCTTCAGGCTATCTGTCCTAGGGTGGGTGTAGCATTCACACCATAATTCCAGTAGTGTTCAGACCCATAATCCCAGCCTCGACCATGAATGAATCACAAACTCTAGAACCACACCCCAATGACTGCATGAGGATTGACAGGAATGGGGGGAAGCTACACACAAACTGTAACAGTAGTTAAGTGAGGCAGTAGTTCAGCAGTACACTACTTAGCCCTTAGGTATGGTGCAGGAGAGGGGGGGGAGAGCAACACTGAATGGCGTAGGGACTATATCTTTTGTATAGCTCGTACTTAGATGTCAGACTTTTTCAAATATATTTTTAAAATATATTTGTGTGGTAGCAGCAATCATCGTCATAACCTTAGATCTTTCCTATTTAACTGTATTTTACTGTCTCCTTCTAACTTGACAAATCAGGAGTAGTTTATCTGTTGAAACATTCTAATTAATTGCCAGATCTTCACCTTTAATAGGAAACTTAATAGCCCCTTGATTCATCAAAGCAAGGAGGGAGCAGCACAAAGCAGTTCTAATTGCCTGCAAGTTGCTATCCACAAAACTGACCTTCTAGAAAATAGTACAAGGAGGTGACTTAAAGAGAGACTATAACGATACCTATCAACAGAAATCAGATAGTGACATTATTAAAGCACATCTTACTGTTAATATATTTCTCATTTTAGAATTCTTCATCTTTCCATACTACAAAAATAACAGGCTTTAAAATAAACACATTAGCCAGTAATTGTGGCACATACCTACAATTCCAGCATGCTGAGACAAAAGGATGCTGAATTTGTCTTTGTCACTCTCTCTGTGTCTATCTCTGTGACTCTGATCTGTTCTGTCTCTGTCGCTGTCTCTCTCCCTCATCTTCTTAGCCTAGCCTCCACCAGTAGAGAGTTAAGATCTCCATCTTTAGCAGTTAAGCTTGATTGCACCAACTTGACTGGCTTTAGGAACCACCTCGGTGGCCAATGGAATGTAGTTCTGAATGTGTCTGAGCCAGCTAACCATGGACTGCATACTCTTAAAATGTGAGCCAAATTCAACCTCTCCTCCTTTAAGCTGTGGTTTCTGGGTGCTGTACCCAGCAACATAACAGTTGTCAGTACAGAAAACAGAAACTGGAGTGGTAGAAGCATCACTGCTGTGACTAAACCTGACCCTCTACTCTAGAAACTTGGAAGCTGCTTTGCATGAGAAGTCTGAAAAAGTTTGTGCTAGAAGCTGCTGCAAGAAACTGATGTGTGATTATGTTTGGAGTTCAGAAGAGCAGAATGCTGAAAGACTGCCAACTTTTAAACACAAACCTCAAAAGATTTCAATTGGTAAAAAGGACTTTCTTGGGAAATGGAGTAAAGGTCATATATGTTACACTCATTTTTGTCTGTATTTCTCCCAAATCTCAAAACTCTGAGAGAGACTGAGATTAAGAGTGGAGGACAACTGATCTAGCATAGGAAATTTAAAGGTACCTCAACATTCAGGCTGTGGAACAAGTAATGCTAGATACTTTTCAGCCAGTTACACAGTGAAAAATGTGGAATAAAAAGAAGAGCAGAAGAGCTGGCCAGATAGCTCAGTGGACTAAAGCATGTGCTTAGGCACATACAACTGGCAACTCGATCCCTGACATGCTGTGCTGGCCCCCTCTCTGAGGCACACTGAGACGGCAACTGACACTGCGCGTGGTGGCATGCACCTGCAGTCCCAGTGCTTGGGAGGCTGAAAACAGGAGGCTCACTATGAGTCCAATCTGTGTGGCAAGACCCTGCACTAAATATATGTTTAAAAAATCCATAGAAGCTTAACTACATGTGTCTTCATTAGTATATATTGATTTTCTGAATTGATGTCTAGGATAGTGAGACATTTGGCCATGCACACACAAGCAGGCACATGTATGCAGAATTCCTCCAACACCCATCAGGTTAACGATCTCTGGTGGGATCCATCTATATCTCATGTTCATTATGAATAGGTTCTTCTTTAAAGTAAATTTCTTTCAGTTCAGCTACAAAAGTAAAGTGCTAGGCCAAATGATAAGAAGCAGTGAGAACTGCAAGAGCAGCTGCCAGTCCAGTGCAGCAGCATCTCCACGTGAGTGCAGTGCTGAAGCAGACAGCCTGGGAACCTGCAGGCACCTCGGGTGCTTACAGGAACTGCTATGATTTGATAATGCAGATGACTATAAAATTTACTGTTTCTATCTGGAAATCACTATAAAAGGTTGTTTGAAATTATTGTTTAATGTTTTAAAAATGTGCGGGAAGACAGAAATAAAAAAGTGATAGAATCTTTTAAAGAATCATCTGAAAGCACTTTGTATTTTTACATTAATAAAAATGGTATTTTTTTTAATTATAAGGAAATTAAGCCTTCAAAGACTGAAAAGAAAGCTATTAAAACAACCATATCTCCGAAGTGCTCACTACACATTAATAAAACTGAAGATGAAAAAGATGCCTATATAATTCTGATTTGAGTAACAAATTCAGATACAAGGCAAAGAACCAAATTTAAAGAGTGTATAGGTAACTATTAAAAAATAAAACAAATATTTCTACTTTAATAAAGAGCTAGAAAAAAAATCCCTGAATCAATCTTAGGATTTATTAGACCTGAGAAAAATTGTCAGTCACTTTATTTTTAATAAAATGGTAAGTCTAACTCTGACAGAAGAAATAAACATCAGAATACAACATGTTTCATTTTCACCAACCAGAGAACTTAAATGAAGTACTATAGAGTTAGTTCACAGTGTTATTAGGGCTAGAGTTCATCTCTCCTCCTAGAGAAAGATTAGCCTGTAATGGATAACTGTGACTGTATTCAGTGACAAATGTTCCACATTATGTTTCTTCATACAATGCACCATGGAGAAGACTCATCCCTACCAATTCCTCCCCCTGGAGGAAATCACTTTCAATTGTTTATTAGCTCTATGATAGAATCTTTAAATTCAGATTGTCTTCATGGAACAGGGTGACAGAAAAAGTCACTGAACTGTCTGGAATATGCACATTCACTACAGTACAATAGCATCCCTTGATGTCAAACACATGGCCTTGAAATTTTTTCGGCATCTGAATTACCTGATGAATATAAAATTTCTTAAATCTTCTCAAAGATCTAGTTTGTTTGTTTGTTTTATCTTTTATGACACCTTATCTTTTTCTTACAATGACACTTTTAGTGGTTTTCTTTTAACTTGGTCACTGTCTTTTAAATTTTTCATATTCTAGATTTCTCTTAATAGTTCTTATTCCTCAAATGTCTACTGATCCTTGGATGCCATTTTATAATGAATGAAAGAAGTTATAAAAAATGATGTCACCTCTACTTGAATGAGTCTTGTTGATAATAAAATATGAAAAAGATGATCATTAGACTTCAAGATCATAAGGAGCAAAAGAAACAGGGCTTTATTTTGTGGTTCTAAGAGCCATTCCTCTGGCCCTGTTGTCCCTTGAAGTTCACAGGATTTTATTCTTGTGTGTTAAAGGAGAATGATCTAGTGGGGAATAGTGAACTTGCTATACATATGCTTACATTGGAAATAGACCTGAAATAGACCTGGGAAATATAAGGGTGTAAATTCACAGTGATACATATTTTAGGATTTTTGTTTCAACCAGTGTCTCATTTCTTCCCTTTTTCTTGGCATTGTTGAGCCTCAAGCCTTGGGAGGTTCATTTTTTTTGTTTTGCTTTTTGTTTTCAAAGTGAGGATGCCCCCTCCCCAATTCAGCCCATTCTCTCCCATCTTACACAATTTCCTCTGCCTAGATTTACTCTACTGAACTTAACCATCATCTTAACTTAATGCTTAAGTAGTGTAGTTTCCAAGAGGCAAAGATACTTATTTCTCAATTCTTCTCACTCACCTGTTGAAATGTACCTCCATTAATCTAAAGAAACTATCCTTAAAACTTAAAAATGAAGAAAACCTAAGAACAAATAAAATTTCTCTTGCACAGCACTATACTTACAACAATAATGCTGCTCAGACGAGATCGGGCGCCAACATTTTGGCCCTAGCCTTTCAAGGTCAGCGAAGACTCAGGGCATAGGAAAACCTGTACTGCAATATCATGGGACTCAGGTGAGCTCCAAATTTTCTGAGCAAGGAGATTGTGGAGCCACAGAGGAAAGAGATTGAAGTTCTATAGTGTGCCTGGGGAGAGTCACATGAAGAGAAATCTTTTTCTCAGGCTCTC
>PVKA01030780.1:0-26955 GCA_004027165.1 Ctenomys sociabilis | reverse complement strand
CAGGCTGGGAAGGAGGCAAATAAGTTTGGCCAAGGGGCCCACCATGCTTTTGGTCAGGCTGGGAAGGAGGCAAATAAGTTTGGTCAAGGAGTCCACCAGGCTTTTGGTCAACCTGGGAAGGAGGCAGAGAAGTTTGGCCAAGGAGCCCACCAGGCTTTTGGTCAGGCTGGGAAGGAGTTGGATAAGTTTGGCCAAGGAGTCCATCAGGCTTTTGGTCAACCTGGGAAGGAGGCAGAAAAGTTTGGTCAGGGGATTCATCATGCTTTTGGTCAGGCTGGGAAAGAGGGAGGGAAGTTAGGTCATGGAGTCTACTATGCTGCAGATCAGGCTGCGAATGAGGCAGAGAGGTTTGGTCAAGGAGTCTATTATGCTGAAGGTCAGGCTGGAAATGAGGCAGAAAAGTTTGGTCAGGGAGTCCATCATGCCTTTGGTCAGGCTGGGAAGGAAGAGGAGAAGTTTAACCAGGGAATCCACCATGCTGTAAGTCAGGCAGGAAATGAAGCAGAAAATTTCGGTCAAGGAGCCCACCATGCTTTTGGTCAGGCTGGTAAAGAGGGAGAGAAGTTTGGCCAAGGGATTCATCATGCTATGGGTCAGGCTGGGAATGAGGCAGAAAAGTTTGGTCAGGGAGCCCATGGTGCTTTTGGTCAGGCTGGGAAAGAGGGAGAGAAATTTGGTCAAGGAGTTCACCATGCTTTTGGGCAAGCTGAAAAGGAAGGAGAAAAAATAGTCCACGGGGTCCACCAGGACCTTAGCCATGCTGCAAAGGAGGCACAACAATTTGGCCATGCTTTAGGGCAGGGTGGGAAAGAGGGAGGGAAGGTAGTCCATGGTGTCCAACCTGGGGTCAACCAGGCTGGGAAGGAGGTGGAGCACTTTGGCCAGGGAGTTCACCATGCCATTGAAAAGGCTGGAAAGGAGGCGGACAGAGTGGCCCAAGGGGTCCATGTTGGGGTCAACCAGGCCGGGAAGGAGGCAGAGAAATATGGCCAAGCGGTCAACTACGCTGCGGGTCAGGCCGAAAAGGAGGCGGAGAAACTTGGCCAAGGTGTCCACCATGCTGCTGGTCAGGCCGGGAAGGATGTGGAAAGGTTGCAGCAGGATGTTCATAATGGGGTCCACCAAGCCAGCAAGGAGGCCAACCGGCTGCTGAATGTAGGTGAACAGGGGTGGGGAAACTGGGGAAGAGGGGCTGGGAGGGAGAGATTAAACCCTTGGGATATTTGGGCAGCTCGTGTAGGCTTCACTGGTCAGAGAAGCTTGGGAAGCCATGTAACTGTGTTTCCCCCCTTCCTTTTCCTTCTCTCTAGGGAGCTGGTGATTAGTGGGTCAGATAAATTAAGCTATCTTTTCTATAAAGCCTACCTCAGATGTGTGCAAAGATCCAGTCCCACCTTTAGGAAATTGCCCTCCTACTGAAGGGCTCTAAAGTGAAGATCTTGTGGTCTTTCTCGGAAACAGGAACTTGTTCACAAATCAGAGCTCTCAACTGCAAAGAGAATGAACAAGTAGAGTGTAAGAGTGAGCATGAGGAACAGCTTTGGGAGAGAAGAACCTGTGTGCTTTATCTCTGTAATGAGCCTCTGAGGTGGCTGGGGCGAAGATGCTGACTCCCTGATGCTCAGATAAGAAAACCCGAGTCTAAGGGGAATTGTTAAGGTCATGCAGCCAGTGCTTAGTTGGAGAATTACAGGCTGTGGTTCTTCTTCCTCTACACTGCCTCATCAAGGGAGGCATTCTGAAGGCTTTCTCTTATTTCTGTAGGGGAAATACATATTAGGGCCTAGAGGAGGAGAAAAAAAAAAAAAGGCACCTAAGAAGGAGCTGCTTGGGGGATAGCAGGAGGTTGATTGTATATCCTTCAGTTCCCCATTTTCTCAACGGCAAGAGCAGTCATTGGATACGCACACTGTGGAAACATCTGGAGGATGGCATAGGCCTCAAAGCTCACAGCCACACCCTCCAGGGAGGACTAGGTAGGGAAGAAGCACCAACGAAGAAGGAGGACCCTGAGCCAGACCACCTGAGTAGAGGCTGAGGGGGGGTGACTTAGGTGGGACTTGGGACAACAAGAGTAGCAGGGGTTGGGGTACAGCTGGGGAGACACTGCTAAGTGATGTGGTGAGGTCAGGGACAGGAATTGGGCTGAGGTAGGGTTGAGCTAGACTGTGCAGAAGGGTTGATTTGAGGTCAGGGCTGAGGGTGACTATGGTCTTGGGCCCTTGGTGGTTAGGAGTGTTTTCCCAACACCAAAGTAAAAGGTGTTCTCGAAAGACCAGTCAGTAGGAGGCAGGCATCCTTCCCATCTCACACAGTTCTCACAGCCTTTTGGGCTTTGGATTTTCTTTCTGGACAGAGTGTGAGGATGCAGAGTTAGCTTGTGTTTCCCCTCATGCCTCCCCTCACCCAGTCACTCTGAAGGGGAGCAGGTCACTGGGTAAAAGGAAGCTGGGAGACCCTTGAGGGCAGAGAGGTGGTGATGACTCTCCGGGCTTTGTTCCCAGGGCTCTCAAAACGGCGCGCATACCGGCCAGCACGGAGGAACCGCAACCACCACAGTAACATCTGGAGTAAGTCTTCTGAGTGTAGTATGGACGGGGCGGGGGGGGGGGGAGGCACCTAGGGGGGATTGAAGGGTACGGTTGGGGGTTGTGGAAGTGAGGAGTGGATGCTGGTGGGATGGGAGCTGGCGACTGACCTTCCTTCCTTGAATTCTAGGCTTCGGTCATCAGGCCTTTCATCAACTTTTTGGCTCTGTGGAGAGTAAGTACATGTATGCTTTCTACTTTCTGCTTTGTCCTGAGAGATGATCTTCCATCCCTTTCCCATGGCTTGTTTGGGACAGCTTCTCTGTGGACAGACCCAGTCCCTACAGAGGCATCCAACCTGTTCTCCTGGCTGGCTCCTCCCCTTCATCACCTGCTCTGGCTTTCAGCTCTTGGGTTCGCTCCATTCCCACTGAGGCAAACACAGCTGGCAGAAACAACCTCCAGGGCACTTGAGCATGGGGAGCCAGGGAGGGAAGGGCTACCGAGCCATCTCTCCACACACCCTCATGGTGCCTGCTATCTCTTCCTGGATTCCCAGTAGCTGGCTGGCTTCCTTCTCTTCCCTTCTGGGAGCAGTTCTGTAGCCCCACCCTTGATGTCTTGTGTCAGTGTGCTGTGCAGTGGGCACTCAGGCTCTTTTTCTCTTGTTGAGAGGGTAAGGTTCCTGCGAACGCCTGGTTCTCACTCTTTGCCCAAAGTCCTGTTCCTACCTTTGTACTTAGTGCATCTACTACTGGAGCTGGGGGCCTGGGGTTGAGGGCATGTCACATCCACATTCTTGTCTTGTGGCTGGACAACTTACATTCACTCCCTCTCTCCTCTCTTCCAGAACATCGCCAGCATCATGCCCTGAACTGATGTTCCTGTTCTCATATCTGCTGAAATGACCTGAGGAGCTGGGGGTGGGCAGAGAGGTTCCTGGAATCCTCTAAGGAGGGTGTACTGAGATTTGTGAATAAATGTAACCTTCTGTCTTCTCTCACAGTTGTGCGCTGTGCTCAATGGAGAATGATTTGAGTGGCGGGAGGAGGGGGGCTTGCATTTTCTCTTCTTGTCGTATGTTGAAGGAGCTGCGGTCTGCTACACAGGATTGGATCGAGGTGGAGATTTCAAGCTGACCAGCTCAAAGAGGGCAGCTTGTGGAGGCAAGCCATGCTTTGCTTTGCAAGTGTGCAAAGCACTCAGCATGGGGAAGAGCACCCCTGGAAGGAAAGCCACTGTTGGCCAGTGGTGGGGATAGGGGGCACCAGGGAGAGAGTGGGGGTGCCTCAGTGGAGACCAAGGAGGTAGCATTATCATCCAGGGGGGCAGCACCCAAAGAATAACAATAGTAGCTTGTTTTACTGAGTAATGAAAGTATGCTGGGTGCTTTAAATGCATGGTATAATGAGTCCTCCTAACCACTCAGTTAGGTAAGAGGTCCTGTTACTGACCTCATTTTATTGCGAGGCGTGTGGAAGCTTGCAGGGCTCATAAACGAGACTCAGTTTGCATGATCAGGAAGATGAGGGAGAGAGCTACTGTTCTCCTTGGCACACTAGGGACAGGTAGAGGGGACAATGACACGAAGGCAGAAGGCTCAGTCAGGAGACACACTGGTGACAAGAGGAGGAGGGCCTCTTCACCAGTGAGTGAATGGAGACAGAGGGCCTGGCTTCCAGACCCAGGGACCACTCAGAGCCCGGAGGGTCATGAGAGCGACCGCTGTGTAGGGAGACCCTGAATACTCCACGCAGTACTCCAGGCTGGCGTGCAGGCCCTTGTGACCCCCTTAAGGGTCATTTAAAAGCAGAAGTCCCTTTATTACCCCCATTGTCTGGGGGAGGAAACTGAGATTCAGTAGGACAAGGGCACAAGCCCTGTGAAAGTTGCAGGCCCATACCTGGTTCCCTGTCTACCACCAGAGTCCGGCCTCTCACGCTTGTCCCCAGAATCTCTCTGTGATTTTCCAAGTATTGGCCGGGTGCTGGTGCCCTTCATTCCCATCAGGAGCAGTGTGGGGAGGCTGCTTACTCCTTCCTCCCCCTAGGGGCCATAATTTCCTACTCTATAAAGGCAGTGAGGTATCAGTAAGTATGGCCTACAATCATTGCTTCCAGCTCCTAAGTTACACGGATCCTGGGACCAAAACTAAGAGGCAGTGATCTTGCCCTTGTGGAATTGAGCCACTGGGGAGACAAGCATGTGAACAGGATGCAAAAACAAACGGAAAACAATGCACCAATTCTTTAAGAGAGCGAAAGGACACAGGAGGGAGTGGAAGGACCTGCATTTCTACAATAAACACAAGGTCCTTGAAACTATATTCATTACCCTTCTCCTTATTCTGTAGAATACCATCATTTTATCATGTCCATCCCTTCCCCCTGCTCTTGATATTTTATTCTGAAAATGTTTCAAAAGAGCCAGAAAGATGGAAGAGTTTTACAGTAAACACACGTAGAATCTACCCAGAGCATTTTATTACGCTGGCTGGATCACACACTATACACTCAGCCACCTATCAGTACATTGTCACGCCTTTCCAAGGAAACTGCAGGCATCCATCTGCCATCCTTTACTGAACACAGCAGAGACTTGCCAAGGGTCTGTTCTCTCCTGGACTTCCAGTTCACATCCCCTGGAGGAGCCCCTACTTGAAGGGATCCCATGGTGCCTGCTTTTGCCAAGGCAGTATTGAAGAGAGCTTGTTCTTTTGTCGAGTAAAATATTTCATTGACTTTATTCGTATGTGCATTTTTCTTCTGGGTTTGCTTGGAGTGGAGTTAGAGCCTCAAAGTATCAAAGAGATATGAGATAATTCATAATTATTCATTCATAGTTCTTGTGTATGTGTATGTATGATGGTAGTGCTGTCTGGGAGGTCATTCCTGAGAAGCTTCTGGAAAAGGCAGGCTTTGAGCTGGCATTGAGGGGTAAAGGAAAAACCAGGACTGACTCTCTGCCTGGGGTGACCCATTCCGCTGTCCCCTCTGCTAGGAAAGTTTCCCCTATTTCTGTGTTCCCCCCGACTAGCTACTGCTCCCCTTCAGCTCATCTCGACTTTGACTCTTCAACGTGAACATCTGTCTCACCTGTTATTATCTCTCATAGCACCCTAATCTTGTCCTTCATATTGCTTATGACAATTTATAATTATATGGAGAATATTATTTATTTAATATTAACTCCCCCCACTAGAAAAAGTGATTGGAGAGGTGAGGTCAACGTCCGGCAAAAAATGCCTGGTATTTGAGAAGTTGGCTCGGGCAGCCTTGGGAAAGGCAACGGAATAAGGGTGGGCCAGAAGCGGGCTACTTTTCTGAGAAGGGTGGAGCCAGGCCAGGGAGCAGCAAAGAGGAAGGACCAGTTTCTGCAGATGTGGAAGAACTCAGAGAGGAGTTTGGGAGGGACTCTCACAGCTACCTTTTATCGAGTACTTACTAAATCTGCACTAAGCACTTACAGGCATGATTCATCCGTCCTCACAACTACCCTATGAGGTAGGTACCTTGCTGACTGGAACTGAGGTCCAGGAAAGGGAAAGTTGCCTGAGGCCACCTAGCTAGTGCGCTGTGGTGGCAGAGCTCTTTCAAAGAGTACTTCCTGATGATAATCTCCACTGGTGAGGTGGCTGGCTGACCTGTGACCCTCAGCAAGGGGAAAGGGTTCCTCTAGAACTGGTCCTCTTTAAAAACAGGTCTCTGCACTTGGCCTTTTCAGGACATGTGCGTGCATGCATAGTCACACTATGCATTCAAAGAACCAGCTCTTTAATTAAATGACTGATTATTTATTTATTTATTTGGTCTTTTTGAGACAGGGTCTCACTATGCAGTTCAGTGGCTTTGAACTCACTTTGTAGTCAGACTCACAAGGACCTGCCACCACTCCTACCTGTTTTTTTTGAGGCAACCATTATTTAGTTTTATTCATAACCATAAACTTTGCAATCCAGGTACATTTGGAGAGGAACAAGGAAAACACGGAACCCAAAGAACTGCTATAAGAGCAGAGAAGAGGGGCATTTTGAGCAGGTAGGGCGCAGGGTGCTCTCCTGAGCTAGAGGGATGATCTGGTCTGGTGGGGCGATACACACAAGTCACAAGTGTTAGAGCTGTCCACAGTCAGTGATGGTGATCTTCTTGCTGGTCTTTCCGTTCCTGGATCCGAAGCGCTCCATGGCCTCGACCGCGTTCATGCCCTCTTTCACCTTCCCGAAGACCACGTGCTTGCCGTCCAGCCACAGTCTTGGCAGTGCAGATGAAAAACTGGGACCCGTTTGTGTCTGGCCCAGCATGTGTCATAGACAAGACGCCCGGGCCTGCGTGCTTCAGGATGAAGTTCTCATCATCGAATTTCTCCCCGTAGATGGGCTTGCCGCCAGTGTCACTGTGGCGCGTGAAGTCACCACCCTGGCACATAGATCCCGGAATAATTCTGCGAAAGCAGGAACCCTTATAACCAAATCCTTTCTCTCCAGTGCTCAGAGCACGAAAGTTTTCTGCTGTCTTTGGAACTTTGTCTGCAAACAGCTCGAAAGAGACGCGGCCCAAGGGCTCGCTGTCAGTAGCGATATCGAAAAGCACGGTGGGGTTGACCATGGTTGGCAATAAACGACCAAGAGGACAGAGGGGTCTGCAAAGCCTCCTACCTGTTTTTTTTTTTTTTTTTTTTTTTAATGTGTTTTAGGGCAGTGTCTACAGGGTCTCACTACGTAAATCAGACTCACAGTGATTCTCCTGTTTTCAGCCTCCCAAGTGCTAGGATTATAGGTGCACGCCACCAAGCCCAGTCTCAATCACCATCTCAGTGCACCCCGGGGCAGGGCCGGCGCAGCACACTGGGGATCAGACCCCAGCCGGCCGCTGCACTCTGCCTAAGCAGGAGCTTTAGTCTGCTGAGCTATCTGGCCAGCCCTGCCGTATTGGTTTTGTTCAGTCTCAATTTCTTTAATTTCCACTTTGGTCTTTATTATTTCCTTCCTTGTACAGGTTGGAGTTTGGACTGTTTTTGTTTCTTTAGGACTGTGAGGTACATCATTATGTTGTTTATTTGAACTCATTCTTTTTTTCTTTCTTTTTAAACCTTGTTTATTTATGTATGGTACCGGGATTGAACTCAGGACCTTGTGGTTGCCAGGCAGGCACTTGTGCAGCTGAGCTATATCCCCAGCCTTCATTCTTTTTTCTAAAGTGAGCATTCACCACACTAAACTTCCTCCATAGGACTGCTTTCCTTGTGTCCCATGAGTTCTGGTATATTGCACTGGCCTCATCATTTGCTTCTAGGAACTGTTACAGTTTCTTCCTTCGTTTCTTCTGTGACCCACTGAGTACTTAGGAGTGTGTTATTTAATAGCCAGGTGTCTGTAAATTTTCTTTGGTTTCTTTTGCAATTGATTTCTTGTTTCAGTGTACTATAATCTGGTAGTATAGATGACATGATTTCAATTATTTCGTATTTATTTAAAACAGGCCTTGTGAGCTAGTAGGTGGTCCATTTTGGTCAAAGTTCCATGTACTACTGAGAAGAATGTGTGCTCCACAGCAGTAGGGTAGAACACTGTTGATATCTGTTAAGTCCATTTGTTTGAAGATGTGGTTCAGTTCTGATATTTCTTTGTTGACTTTTTTTTGTAGTTCAGGGAAGGGTCTACAAGGTGTTCAAGTGCAAAGGCCTGAGTCCAACCCCCAATTCTGCCACAAAAAAAAGTAGTTGTTTATATTAGCAGATATAAGTATGTAAAATAGGTCCAATTTTTTTTTTAATTTTTAGGAAAGGGTCTACTGTATGGTCAGGGTCTCTCTAGTAGCTCAGACTCATAGTCATCTGCCTGTCTACAGCCTCCCAAGTGCTGGGATTACAGGTGTGTGCCCCATGCCCAGTCTCCAGTGCCATCTCAGCACGCCCTAGGGGCAGGGCTGGGGTGGCATGGCAGGCCCAGGGATTGAACCCTTAGCCCCTGAACCTGCTTGCGGGTGCTTTAATCTGCTGAGCTATTTGGCTGACCCCCTTTCCTTCTTTCTTTCCTCATTGACCTCATCTCAGTTGTTCTTTCCTTTTCAGCAGGTTTTTCTTTTCCCCTTTCACTGTACCTGTTGTATCTTTCAGATTTTACTTACTCTTTCAGGTCCTTACACCAGGGAACAAGGAACACTTCTGTACTCTTTGTGGGAGTGTGGACTGATACAACTACTGTGGGAATCAGTGTGAAGATTCTTCAAACAATTAGAATTAGAGGTCTCATTCAACCCTGTTTCCCCCCTGGGTATTTTTCTAGAACTGAAAACATCATACCACGGTGATATGCATGCACCCACATTTATAGCAGCACAATTTATCTTAGCTAAATCTTGGAAACAACCTACATACCCATCACCTGAGGAATGGATTAAAAAGATTATTTTTATACAATGGAGTATCACTGAGTTAGAAAGAAAGATAAACTCAAAGCTTATATAGGTAAATGGATGCAATTAGAGACCATAGTCATAAATGAAGTAATGACCTGCATGTGTTTTATGTTTTTTGAGGCAGGGTATCACTATGTAGTTCAGGCTAGCCTTCAATTCTTGTTGATCCTTCTGCCTCGGCCTCCTCAGTGCTGGGATTACAAATGTAAGAGATTCCACCCAGCTTGAGTTTAGTTTTTTTTTTTATCCAGTCTGCAAATCTATGTCTTGTAGCTGGGGAGCTGAGGCCATTTGCACTGAGAATTATGAAAAATATTGACATTTCTGTCATCGTGCTATTTTTCTGTTTTTGACGCCTTTATTTTTTCCTCCATATTTGATTGCTCAGTTTCTAGACAGCAAAGGATACAATAAGTATAGTGAAGTGATAGCGACAGAATGGGCAAAAAAATTTGCTAACTACTTTTTTTTGACAGAGGACTAATACCTAGAATTTATGAAACGAGACCCCCCACAAAAAAAAATTCAATCAAAAAATTGGCAACGTAGGTCCAGGGAGATAGCTCAG
This sequence comes from Ctenomys sociabilis, assembly GCA_004027165.1. Lineage (NCBI taxonomy): Eukaryota > Metazoa > Chordata > Mammalia > Rodentia > Ctenomyidae > Ctenomys > Ctenomys sociabilis. Next base: position 17,443 of record PVKA01030780.1, on the reverse strand, counting down.
TGGAATAAGTGCTTGCCTGGCAAGCACAAGGTCCTGAGTTTGATCTCTGGCACCACCAAAAAAAAAAAAAAAATCTGAAATGAATAGATATTTCTCAGAATGAAAAGTACAAAGGACCAATAAATATATGAAAAAAAAATGTTTATCTCTGGCCATTAGTAAAATGCACATTAAAACAACCCTGAGATTTTATCTTGCTCCACAGAAAACAACTATCATCAAAAAACCAAATAATTGGGCAGGAGAGACAGCTCAGTAGAATAAGCATTTGCCTGGCAAGCACAGGGTCCTGAATTCAATTCCAGTACTGCAAAAAAAAAAAAAAAAGAATAAATAAAATAATAGCAAATACTGGCCAGGCTGTAGGGTGAAGAGGTACCCTTCTATATTGTTAGTGGGAATGTAGACTGGTACAACCACTGTGAAAACCAGAATACAGATTCCTCAAAAAGCCTAAAACTAGAAATTCCATCCAATCCAGCTATTTCTCTTACCAATATTTTCTTAAAGGAGTTAATGACATCATACCAGTGACCTATTAATACCCATTTTATAGCAGCACAACTCATAATAGCTAAATTCTGAAAGTAGCCTGTCCAGATAAATGGATAAAGAAAGTCTGTCCTTTATACACAAAGGAGTACTGCTGTGCCATAAAGATGGATAAACTTGAGTCCCGTGCAGGCCAATGGGTGCCCCTTAAGACCGTAATTTTCAGTGAAATAAATGAGACGTACAAGCTTAAATATCACATACCTTCCCTTATATGAGAAACCCAAAGTATAAATCATAAAAATAATACGACAATAGAAAATGTGGAGATAGTTCTTTTACAAAAGGGAAGGGGATCCAGGGAGGAGAATAAAAATAACTAAGAGATGTTCAGCACATGTACCTCCTCCTCTATATCTGTGTAAACAGCATATATTGCAAACCTAGCATAATAAATAAAACAAGCCAAAGTACTTGCAATGGTCCCCAAGCCCCAGCACTGGATCCTTTATCTCTGAGGCCAGCTCCTCACATGTCTCAATGTAAGTAGGCTCCTGCCTGAGGGTCTTTGCACCGGTTGCCTCTTCCAGGAATAGTCCATCCCCAGGTAACCTCATGGCTTGCTGTCTTCTTCCTTCAGGTCTCTGATCATTAGTCATACCTCATGCTTTGACTTTTTTTTTTTTTTTCCATTGCACCACCACACTCAGTTTTGGTGCCCAACGTAGCATGTGGTACCAGGGATCGAACCTGGGTCTTTGCACTTGGCAGGCAGGAGTTTAGACCACTGAGCTATCTCCCCAGTCCCATAGTCACATCTCAAAGATCTCTTCCCTGACTACCTGTGGTAGATTGTCAACTTGTTACACCCAGATGAATGAAGCTAGTGTGGGGCTGGGTGTGCGAGGCCCACCTGAGGACTGTGGCCGGCAGCATAAGAGGCAGAACTGGAGAGGCAGAGTGAGCCTGTTAGGGAAGCTGTTTGGAGCGGCTGGAAGCTGTGAGAAGCTGCTGTTTCTCTTGCGCTATTCTGCTGGGTGACCTTGTCCTGCTGGCTTTCCTGGAGAACTTGGCTGCTCTCAGGACTAAGATGTCGCTGAGAACAGTTACAGTTCATTTTAGGGGAGCTCTGGTCCTCACCTTGAGCATCGCTTCCTGGCTCTGGAAGGGAAGGAGGTGCCCTCCTCAGTCTCCTGGAGAAGCTTGTCACATTGGCTTTCCTGATGGGAACTCAGCTTTGCTCATCGGTGGAGAGCCTGGGACCTCAGTGTTGCTGAGGGTGACCGTGGTGCTTATCTTGAGCAGTGCTTCCTGGCTGTGGATCAGAGCCCTCAGCCTGCTGGCACAGACTTTCTAGCTTCTGCCTCTGACCTTTGTGCCTTCCCAATGCAGATCTGCAGGGCAGGCCTGTGGGACACATTGCCGTGGGGTCTATGCTTCCAGATGGACTTGTGGGAGAATTGTTACGGGCTCTAGGCTTTCATCTGGACTCATGCAGGATATTAGGACCCAGACCCTCAGCTGGATTCTTTGGTCTTTAGTATGTGGAGTTTTTCCTGCACTTTTTGCATATGATTGAGTGATTCATTGTAAAATACCTTATAAACTGTGTTCTGTACTGTATTGTTCCCTTGCATAAACCCTCAACTACAATACACTGTATTTCAAATGTCTGCTTTTTTCTCCTTCTCTCTCCCCTCCCCTCACTGTGTTTTTTCTTCATAGTTAATAGAGTTACCTGGCAACTTATGGTCAACTTCTCCTACCGTGTCAGTAGGTGCTGAAGCAGAAAAGGGCCACTCTTGTTCTCACTTTGTATTCCAGTGCCTAGGGCAACTGAGGAGGCATAGAGCAGCAACTCCATAGAGGTGTTTTTTGAAGTAGTTCTTTCTTTCTTTATTTATTGTTATTGTTATTGTTATTATTATTGGCAGTACAGGGGATTGAACTCAGGCCCTTGCACTTGCCAGGAAAGCACTTATTCCACTGAGCCATCTCCCCAGCCCTGAAGTGATACTTTAGAGAGAAGAGTTAGGGCCGGCCAAATAGCTCAGCCTTTTAAAGTGCCTGCTTAGGCAGATGCAGGGGCTAGGAGTTTGATCCCCAAAGCCCTCCCCTGGGGCACACTGGGAAAGCAATTGAGACTGGGCATGGTGGCCTGGGCCTGCAATCCCTGCACTTGGGAGGCTGTAAACAGGAGGATCACTATGAGTCCAATCTATGCAGTGAGACCCTGTATACCCTGTCCTAAATGCAGAGAGAGAGAGAGAGAGAGAGAGAGAGAGAGAGAGAGAGAGAGAGAGAGAGAGAGAAAAGTTGGAACAAGAAAGTCTTAGACATGACCCAGGCATGTCAGAATTGGGGTTCTACTAGGTTAGAAAAAGAAGGGAAGGATAAGATGCTGAGAGGAAGCTCTTTGATGTCACAGTTTGACCCACTCCACTTTCCCGTGATCTTTTGACATATGGCCCTGTGCATGATATTCAACCACTCTGGATCTGTTACCTCATCTATAAAATGGGGATAATGTTGACTTGACCATAAAAATGAATTGAGGTCATGAATACAAAAGCATAAGACATTCCATCTGGTTCACAACATTTTCTTAATAAATATGCTATGATATTGACCTGAGGTGGATCTTGATCCCAGAAAGTAGGACATGGTTGTTTGGGAGAATTTAGATGGTTTGCAGAGATGGCTTTGAGTAACTGAATCACAGTGAGAAACTCCCTCTCTTCCTAGTTTTCTTCTAACCCTTCAGATTAGGTTAAAGAGAAAGACTTAATTTCTGGGCCTGTGTTCCTAAACTTTCTCTCATGGTTTCTATGAAGAAGGTAGAGAAGCTGTAGCCAGGTATAATGCACTGTCATTGTTTGTACCTGTTTTTCTGGCACTTTTTATCTATGGACAGGTGATCCTGACTTCTTTCTTACATGAGTAATAAAATGTATTCTCTTAAAATAGACTTAAGTCAGAAAGTAGGCTAAAGAGAAATATTAGTGAAGAAAGGGGAGAGCAGATATACGACACCTTGAAGACGGATTTTCAGCACTTGGATCCCCTAGTGCTCTGCCCTGGACACCTCCTCTGCTCAGGACCCTGGACTCCAGTAGAAGGAAGGAGCACGCTCAGGGGCCTGGGATCTCTAGCACTAACCCCGAGGGCCCTAGACTCCTGTACCCTCCCTCCTCACATAGAGCTTCAGAGCAAAACCCAAATTAGCTTCTTGAGGAGAGAAGTTAAAAGGCTTTGACAAGCAGGTGCTGCTACGAGACACGCGAATGACAATAAATAAATAAACAAATAGGCTTGATACGCTGGAGCTGGAGTCCTTCTTATTTTTATTATTGCCACTATCATTATCATCATTAATGAAGAGTCAGCGATGGAACAACGTGGAGGTGGAAGTTGAGGACAGTCAGGAATGGTGTTTACATGCTGAAGGGTTGGATGTTACAAGTTTGGGCGCGGGTATTGGGGTGGAGAAAGAGGGAGAGACTGATTGAAAGACGTTGAGAAAGATAGATGGAAACCAGCCCCTCCTAACCAAAAGATGAATCCCAGTGATTCAAGGGAGTGCCAAGTGGGAGGAACCGGTGCTTCTGAGAAGTAAGAAGCAGTTACACTTGCTAGGCAGGCATAAGACCTAGGGAGGGTTCCAGAGCAAGGGACTGGGGCAAGGACTGTGGTGATGACTGATGGCTCCCGACCCTGCGCTGACTCCTTCTCCCTTGCCAGGGCTTCGTGTTGGGGCGGGGGAAGGAGGGGGGTGCGGTGAGGGCCTGCAGTCTCTCCCCTCACGAGGGCCATGAGCTCACACGGGCATCTGTGCCCCTCCAGGGCCAGGTAAGCAGGATGCAGCCTGCGTCAGTGCCCTCCCCGGTCTCTTCCTCCCACTATTCCCTGGGGGTAGCTGGCCCGCCCAGCTCCCTGACCGGTGGGTGCTAAGTGAAACACACCAAGGGCCACTGTCAGGGCCTTGTCATTCTTTCCCCAATGCCTGGAGCCCTTATGGGGGGCTTTGTCCAGAGCCCCAGGACCTGAAACGCAGCCCCATAACCTCCAGTATCTCTCTGTGGGTTGCAAGGTGTGAGGGCAATCACCTTTAGGTGACAGTATGGGAAGAAAAGAGATGAAAGCCATGAGGCGGGCTAGAACCAAGAAAGGCTGCAAGAGGCCACCTGCCTCCAGCTCGGGCCCCCAGCTCGGGTTGGTTTACACTGAGGCCCAGGCCTGGCCAGTCCAGTGCGCTTTCCTCTCCTTGCTGCAGTGCTAGGGTCCTGCCCGCAACACCTCTCTTCAAAGTCCTCTCACCCTGCCGCCTCCAGGAGACACCAACACCTATCTCCTCATGTGCCCCATCCCCACCCTGCGCCCCAAATTCCTGGGGTTGGGCAACTACAACACTTTTGTGTCCGTCTCATCCCAGGTCTCCCTCCCTCTGATGTATGGCTCCTTCTCTGTTTCGACACAGGTTCACAATTACAGCTCATTACCCTATCGTAGCCCGGCCCTGAGTCACTGGGGGAGGGACCCTGGGCTGCCCAAGCCCTGTCGTCACCTTCTCCCAACCTACAGTATAAGGAGTAGTGACAGGAAGGAGGACTCTGGGAAGGCAGGGGCATCTGGGGAAGGAAGAGAGTGAGGCTGTAGACTAAGACGGCAGAGAGAGTACACGGGAGGGCTCCCAGGGCAGAGGAAGAGAGAAGGCCCCAAGAAACAGACGGAAGTGAGAGGAGGACACTCCAGGGAGGGGGAGCTGGGCAGAGATGAGGCTCCAGGTGTCTCTGAGCAGCCTCCTGCTGGCCCTGTGCCTGAGCAGTGGGGCAGCTGGCCCGCTTCAGGGCTCTGGGACAGGAGCCGGAAATGCTGTGGGCAGCGGATTTGGGAATGCCATTGGTGAAGGAGCTAAAGAGGCAGTCAGCTCTGGAATCCAGGATGCCATGGGCAAAGGAGAAGGCAACACTGCGTTCAGGGAGGCCAGGGGAGATGCGTTCGGCGACAGGCTCGGAGAGGAGGCTGGCAGACAGGCTGAGGATGTCGCTCGACAGGGAATGGGTGCTGCCCGCAACCCCGCTTCTTGGGTAAGTGGCTAAGAAGCCAGGTGTGGAAATGGGAGGCTATGGGGCAGTGCAGTCAGAAATCATGGCAGTCAGACTAAGTGCAGGTGTGTTGTCCTTGCAGGGAGCATCTGGAGGACACGGCATATTTGATTCTCATGGTAGCTATGGAGGCCAGGGCCAGGGCAATTTTGGAGGGCCATGGTCTCCCTCAGGCTATGGAAACCCTGGAGGTTCAGAAGGCAGCTTTGGAACCAACTCCCAGGGAGGTTCCTTGGGGCAGGGAGGCAATGGAGGGTACCCCAACCTTGAGGCCAACGCTCAGGTAAAGTAGACACCACGCCCCACGCCCGTCCTCGCCCGCTCGTCATACAGCATTCTCCACACCGCCCCAGGCCTTCCACATCCCATCCTGAGTCTCACTCTCCCCGCAGGGGTTTGTGGCCCAGCCTGGCTATGGTTCAGTGAGAGGTGGCAGCCAAAATTCAGGGGTAAGAGCCAGAATCTGGGGACACAGTGGTTGTCTGAATGTATATGACAGGAAGTAGGGGAGAGACAATAGGGAAAGAGGGAGAGGAGGGATTGGGCTAGGAGGAAGAGGAGGCTGGCAAGAGATGGGTGTGGAGGAAGGCTAGGAAGTGAGAGGGGGGGGGGGGGAGGAAGGGGACAGGTTGCAAAGACGGCTTTGACTGGGATCTCCAAACCCACTGGTGCCCTTCTCTCTGCAGTGCACCAACGCCCCACCTACTGGCTCTGATGGAAGCTCTGGTGGCTCCCAGGTAAGAGTGGAGCAGCCTGTGGTGATCTGTACTGGGGAGGATAGGACACTGTTCCTCTGATGCTGGGCAGAGAATATACCCCAGCAGGAGAGTGAGGGGAGGAGAGGCACAATCCTGCTTCCACGTCCTCATCTGCACTCTGCTCTGCTCCTCAGGGAAGCAGCAGCCACAGTGGTGGCAGTGGCAGCAGTGGCCAGGATGGAAGCAGTGGTGGCCATAGTGGCGGCAGTGGTGGCCATGGTGGCGGCAGTGGTGGCCATGGTGGCGGCAGCAGTGGCCATGGTGGCGGCAGTGGTGGCCATGGTGGCAGCAGTTCTGGATCCAGCCATGTAAGTTCTTCTCCTCAGGTGACGCAGGGTGGGGGAGGGTTCTGGTGGGCCCTGGATAGCAGAGGGTTTCCTGGAAGTTGCTGCAGGCTTGGAGTAGGAGATAGGACTGGAGTTGCCAACCTGGGGCTTCCCCCATCTCCACTTCACAGCCCCGGCCCAGGTTGCTTCCAGAAGCATGGGGGTTTCCACAAGCCCTTGCTGCCTTCCTCTGCCTACCCTGCTCCTTAGCCTTCTCTCCAGCATGCTGGGGGAATTCTGCTTCCTTCCAACATCTCTGCCTTGCCCACCCTGGAAGATCCCAGAAGAACTGGGAGTGATGGAGAAAGAAGAGGGGTGGGCACGGAAAAGTAGCACCTTCATTTGGGAAGCTCCTGGGAGAGCAAAGGTTAGGGTGGCATGCATAGAAACAAGAGGATACTCTCTTTAAAATAAATTAAAACAAAAAAGACAAGAAAAAAAAAACAGGAAGTAGAGGACATTTAGAGAGGTGCAGTGCAGATGACACTAATGACTGCAGAGTACTCACAAGGACCCTGCCTTACGTGGAGGCGGAGGCTACTTTACAAGAGAGCTCCAAGAGAGGGGTGCTAGAGACAGGACATCCCTGTTGACTCCTTGGGACGTGGGGGTTTGTCTGGCCAGAGGATGTGAGTGATCACGACACATCCAAAGAACGAGCTTCCTTAGTTTGCTGCTCCTCATATGACCCTCTTACCCCCATCTAGGGCATAGAAACTTCTAGGGATTTTGATCAAAGCTTTTCAGTCTCCAAGGTAAGAAGGCCTCTGAGAGTCCCTTCTGCTCACTATGGTCTAGCAGAGGGTCCCTTGGAAAGTCCTTTGAAGATGACAGACTTTACTCTTGCTTTCTTTTTCTCAAAGGGAACCGGTTCTGATACAGGCAGCAGAGATACAAGTGGTGGTGGAAACAGACCTGAGGTCAGTGGCTGGGGACCCCCCAGGGGCTCAGGTCTACTTCCAGGTGTAGGAAGCAAGTGCAGAGAGCTCAGCCCTTGTGGGCCAGGGGCTCCCTGAGAAGGGGAGGGCTTCTGCCACAGAGCAGCGGGTCCTTTGGGGGTTGGGACTGGGGTTCAGGAGGGGACTGAGTGTGTCTTCCGTGCCTCTTTCCCACAGTGTGACAACACAAGGAATGAAGCCCGCGTCGCTGGAGGATCTAGGAGTGAGGTGAGAACCGAACGGCCTGTTTCTCACTGTGCCTGTGCCCGTTCCTTAGTGCACTCTGCTCACACCATTCCTGATCATCAGTTCCATCTGACTCACAGGGTAGAGGTCGCTCTGACAGTGTAAGAGGGAAGAGATCACAGGCGCCCTCCTAAAAGTAGTCTGGAGTAGTCGTGGGTGGAAATCTGTGTGAGATGGCTCACCGGGTACTGCAGGAAGGGTCCCATGTAAGCCGGTGCTTTTAGAAATCTAGTCATTTCGGGTGTCCCATCCCAGGCCATGCACAGAGCTGAGTCTGGCAAGGAAGTGTTTTGGAAAGTCTACTTCCTCCCAGTTATTGTGGAATTCTGGGCATTAGGTGTCAGTCCTAGTGGTGCTGACAGAGCAAGGGTGACACTCCTGTCCACACCTAGAGCTCTTGCAAGTTCTGATTCAGCTGGTCCAGGGTGGGGCTGCAGTGCTGCGTTTCTCACCAGCAGCCAAGGAGGCTGTAGCTGCCAGGCTGGGCACTGGCGCCACCAGAACGCTAAGCCACATTCTCCCAGCTAGTATCTAGTTTGTCCAAGGGACCTAGCTCCATGCCCATAATCCCAGCACTCAGGTGGCTGGGGGAAAGAGGCCAGCCTGGGCTACCTAGTCAGACTCTGTCTCAAAAAATAAGCAAACAATGGCACCCCCTAAAAAATTATCAGTCTTTTCCTACTGTGGTCTCTGCTCTTGATGTATTACCATAAATGTCCTTTAATCTCTTCTTCAGGTGTTACAAATATTTATATAATTTCATTTTTGAAAACATAACTCTTTAATCCACCTGGATTTTATTTTGCTATGTTTGGCCCAGTTCTACTTCTCAATCCAGGCATTATCGCCCTGCACTTTGGACCAGATGGGTGCTCCTTTATTTTGGGAAAATCAGTTAAAAGCCAGAAAGATAGCTCACTGGGTTAAGCACCTCTCTGGTACTTGCAAGGTCCTGAGTTCAATCCCCAGTACAAAAAAAGCAAAAAGCAAAAAGCAAAAAACAAACAGTTAAAAGCAGAGGGAGAAAACCAACAAGGTATATCACTAGTATTTTCCCCCCAAATACTCAGTGGTCTATGTCCAGTCCTAGGTATTAAATCATTTCCACCACTGACTTAAAATGCCTTTGAATTAGGGCAAGCTTGCAAGTATTGAATTATAAATACTTTCTTGTAAATACCACTTATAAATACCTTTGAATTCGCAAGTTTTGTTTTGTTGAATGGACCCCTCCATTGAGCTGCAGATACCACACTGCTCTATTTACAGTAGCTTGTGGTATATAGTATGTCAGTATCCATCAGGGCAGACCTCTCCTTGTCACCCATCTTTGCCAGCATTTTAAAAATATATGTACCTATTCCCAAAGCTTTATATCCTTCCAGATGAATTTCAAAATTATTTTGACAAGTTGTCAAAGAGAATTCTATTAGGATTTATAGAAAAGTTCTATGAAATCCATACACGTGTTTTTTGGACGTGGTTGTGCTTCAGTATTCATCCCCTGGAGCTTTAGCAGAGGACAAGGCAACCTCAGTGGTCCTGGGAACATCAGGGGAGGGGAACATCAGGCCTTGAGCATAGAGAATGTGCCCACAGTGAACGAGACGGAGATTAAGTCTCCAGCAGCAATGCTAGTGGAGCACTTGGCCTGACGGCTGGGGCCCCTAGCCAACAGGACCTCTGGGAATGAGGAAGGGCTGATGCAGGAGCTTACCTCTGACTTAAAGGAGACTTAAGGCCACTGTCCTGGGGGGGAGACCTCACAGGCCCTGTGAGGACTGACATGCCCAGGGAAGAAGGGAAAGGACCTGGACAGCTGCTGGGAGGCTGGTGGGTGACAGGCATTACTCTGGGACCTGTATCCATGTGGTCTTGGGAGACAGCTGGTGAGAGCCCCTTTCCCTTTACCTCTGGCTATTGTGGTCACTGTGGCTTCTGCTGACTGGTCAGCTAACTCCCACTTTCTGCCCAGTGCAGCCCTAAGCCCAGCTGGGAGCTTCCAGTCGGGCCAGTTCAGGCCAACGGCTTGGCTTACAGCTGCTTCCAAACCAGGAAAGAATTCAGAATTTGTGGGTGGCAAAGCCCTTGCAGAGACAGATACAGACGGGGCTGGTGACACTGGCCATAAACACCGGAAGCCCACATAGTACGCAGCCCATCGTGTGAGAAGGTTGGAACAAGATCTGCTGGGCATGACAGAGCCCTGGGAGGTCCTCTGTCATGTGCACGCTTTCCACTATTCCTTTACAGCTTTCTATATCAGAACTAGACTGAGGTGGTACAGCGTACAGACCCAAAGACAGATCCCGGGTCAGTCAGCTCAGTTTTCTCATCTATCAAGTGAAGTCACCTGTAAGGGAATATGGCAGAGCAAGGCACAGCACGCTGCACGTAGTAGGACAATATTTAGCCACTTTTGGTAGCAGTGGTGTTTTGGTGGGGAGGCAAAGGTATACGTGGAAGTCAAGGCATTGAGTAGGGCAATGTGGTTGCGGTCACTTGGGGAAGTGTTTCTGAGGCAGAAGTTTTAGCGTTGTGCAAAGGGACAGCAAGTAGATTGACTAAGAGGGTCGGAAGAGCTCGAGCGATGGTGGGGGAGTGAGGGCCAGGAGCATACAGGACATGCTGATACCGCCTTGAATATCAGTCTCCTTTTTCCCCACCAGGCACAAGAGTCCAGTGAGTCTGGTGAAGGAGAGGAAGCGATCAGTGAGCTCAATTCTGTGGTGAGTGGAGGTGTTACTCCCCCGGGGCCGTGACTGTGGGGTTCCCCGCTCTGCATCCTCCAGGACATCTCCCACATCTCCTGTGCAGGCCTTTAGCTCGTGCTGTAGTTTCTCAAACTCATCTTGTTTCTCATCTATTCCTCAGGGCTCTGAGGCCTCTCCTGGAGTCTTCAACTTCGACAATTTCTGGAAGGTGAGCTCTGTAAGGTGGCTCTGTTCACTCGCCTTTGAAAAACTTACCCCTGGCCCTCGGCCCTCCATGCTGAAATCTTCATTGTGTGCTGATGGCCAGAAGTAGCCCTGCCCTTCTTCCGACCTGGCCCAATTATATTATGACCTGATATGGACATTCTTTGTTTTCTTTGCAGAATTTTAAATCCAAGCTGGGTTTCATTAACTGGGATGCCTTAAACAAGGTATGTTCTGAAAGGCTTTGCAATCCTGATCTTCATGGGGGAGGAACACAGGAAAGAAAGCTGGCAGCCCAGGGAACAATAATAGTGACCACAAAGAAGGCGTTTAGGCCAAGCACTACAACCAAACCAATGTACAAATCACGAGTTGGAAAGAAAGGAGAATTTGGGGAACAACTGAAGGCTGGGGAGGAGGGCAGGTCAACATACGTGGTGTGGAATATCAGTTTCCTCTTTGAATGTGGAAAGTGAAAGGAACTGCCTGAACCTTCTGGAACTTTTAATGATTCCAACAGCCCACTGTGGCACGAGTGCCATAGGTTTCCCACCACTGTCCTGGAGGAGAGACCGAATGCAGGGTCAGGTGGACCTCAGAGGCCCCATGAGGACTGACATGCCTAGGGGAGAAGGGAAAGGACCTGGACAGCTGCTGGGAGGCTGATGGGTGACAGGCATTACTCTGGGCTCCGTATCCTTGTGGTCTTAGGAGACAGCTGGCCAGAGAGCCCCTCTCCCTTTCCACCCTGCCCACCCCTCCCTCTCAAGGGCAATCCGTGGCCAGCGTGTTTGGACAGCAGAACAGCAGAGCCCGCGGGGCTGGGCTGTCAGAGAGGGCTGAAGACAAACTGACAATCCAAACCACTTCCCCAGGCAGAAGCTGTGAAATGTGCCCTGCTTCTGCTCTATTTGAGCCCTCCTCTTTTTTTTTTTTTTTTTTTTTTTTTTTTTTTTTTTTTTTTTTTTTTTTTTTTTTTTTTTTTGAATATGAATTAGTTCCTAAAATATAAAATGACATGTCCTTATAATCTCAGCACTTGGGAGACTGAGGTGGGAGGGTTACAAATATGCGTATCATCCAGGAAACGTAGCAAGACACCTGTCTCAAAATAATGTGCAAAGCCTCTAGGTTCAAACGCCAGTATTGGGCTGGGGAGATCGCTCAGTGGTCTAAGGGCCTGCTTGGCAAGCACAAGGACCTGGGTTTGATGCCTAGTATCACACGCCATGCCAGCCCTGCCCTGGGCACATAGAGCCGGGCACATCTTGCCTGCCACTGAAACCAGGCGGGGTGGCACACACCTGTAATCACAGTTCTAGGGAGGCTGAAACAGTAGGATCATTACAGGTCTAAGCTGCATAGTGAGACCCTGTACCAAATACCTAAATAAAAACTAATTTGAAAAAATAGTATGGAAGTGATACAGGGAAGGTGGAAGGGGACCGGGGGAGGGACAGGGACAAGGAAAGGGAAGACATATAAATGTTTAGATTTGTGATTTCTTATAAACTTTGTCAACCCTGGATCCTCCTTTCACGGGGCAGTGAATGACAGATGGGGCTGAGTAGAGCTGCTCTTTGCCACGGGCCCTTGTTCTCCTCCCGGCACTCACCCTGCCCATCAACCGTTTGAGCCTCCATCCTGGTCTCTGTGAGGGGTGAGGTTCTGCTCCTTCATGTGAGAGAATGAAGACGAGGAACCTGCCTTTTTTTAACCCCATAGTCTCTGTGGGAGGAGGCAGTGGTGGCAGATGGGCAGGCAGCCTGACCCAAATTTCAGGAAAAGCAAAGTCTAACCTCTGGGAAAGATGGGGATGGGAGAGGTCCAAACGTCCCAGCTGCGCTGAACTGGCAAAACAAATGCTTTTTTATTAGAGAACAGTTTCAGACAGGGGCAAAGTTCCTTACTGTGGACCCTGGGGTTCTTAGAGTCTGGTGGAAAGGCCAGGGCCCACCTTGAGCACTTCCCAGAGAGCGAGACTGAGCACTATGCATTTCTGCCCATCTTGTGGGAGCAGAAGGGCATGACTCCACTTGGCCTTCCTGGAGGGGCTGACAGATGGGTGGTCTAGGGATGAAGGAGATGCATGGAGCTCTGCTCTCCTTTGCAGTTAGGGTCAGGGGAGCTGAGGACTTTGGCCAGAGAAGGGTGAGGAAAAGACACCTAGGTCACCTCCTGGTGTCCAGATGACCTCAGTGGGCTACAAGGTCCCTATAGATTTTTAAAGCAAGGGTCGATGCCCCATGCCTTGGCCTACCCCCAAATCCCTACTGCTCAAGCTTCTTCATAGAGCTTATTTCTTTGCCCAGGACGAGAGGAGCTTTCGCAACTCGTGACCTCCAGGCAAGGAGCTACCAGCTGGATGGGAGATCCCACTCCCTTCCTAAAGAGCCCCTCCCTTGCCCCTAATCTTGTCCCTCACTTCTAAATTTGGTCTCGTGCTCTTGAAATAAATCTGAGCTACCCCCATGCTGGTCTCTGCTCCTTTTATTTTTTTTCTGTCTCTGCTGTTGGCCCTAAGGGTTGGGAGGAGTGGTCACAGCCCAATTGGCAGCTGAAAAGGTGGGAGGCTGGGGACACTTTGCTACAGTTCTGTTGGATCTGGGTGGGGGTGGGGCTGGGAACCAAGACAGTCCAGTGTGCTGGGAGGACGGGCTGGTCAATGGCTCTGAGATCTAGCTTCTCACCTTATTTCTGAAATAGCTTTTGGTGCCCGGGAAGACTCCTGGCTCCCCTCAGTCCCCAACCCTCCAACCTGAGTCACAATAAAATTCTGAAGGCTGAGAAACTGCTTTGGGGTGGGCTCCTGGTTAACCAACCTGCTCGCTGCTTTTCATCCACAGGGCCAACTTCTATCCCCTAACACCCGGGCCCTCCTCTACTTCCGAAGACTCTGGGAGGTAGGAGAATTGCTGCTTTGCCAAGAACTGATGACCCTGGTTATCACACCCCTCCAAAGTACCTCCCGCCAGGCAGCTGCCCCCAGCAGGAGCTGACCTGTCACAAAATTATCTTCTCTTTTTTGAGGCAGGTCACCTCACTCCAACCTTATTATTTTATTAGTATATGTTTGTGATGAGTAATAATTACATTCATCTTGGGCTACCTCAGCCTACCTCAGTCTTATCACCAATGACCTCAAACCCAAACACCCCAAACCTCTCATGCTTATCTTCGTGGAACCCCCAAATCTCACTGCTCTCCCAAGTCCTTGCCCTGCAGTGGCCTGGAAACTCTCACCCAACCCACAGTCCCTTCTCACCCTGAGTACTGGCTTCCTGTCACTCTTTTCTCTCTCTCCCTCCAGGACTTCAAACGAAAAACTCCTTTCTTCAACTGGAAAGAAATTTCTGAGGTAAGGAGTGAGGTGCAGAGCTCTTCCCCTCTATTGAGGAAATAGAGCTGGGGACTTGGGTCAATCTCATAACAGGTGGCTTGCTGAGGCTGCTGTCCTCATGCCCTCTCCATAGTCCCATTGCTTTATGCAACGTGGAGTGGGAGTGGGCTGGACAGAGAAGCTGTGAGTCACTGAGGAGAGTCCGGGTGGGAAAGCCTCCATGCAATAAAGGCCCAGGGCTCCGGCCTTGGGCTCCACTGATGCAGAATCATGAAGCAGGAGACTGTCTCTGCTCTGCTGCTGTCCCTACTAGGCCTGGCCCGGCTAGAGGGGACCCATAGCTGGGTGGATACAGATGATAAGCAGTGGGAGGGGAGTTCAGAAGGGGAACAAAGTAGAGGGAAGCTAAGGGAAGAGAGGGTAGGAGGTTGGGGAAGGGGCGTCAGGTAAGTGTGGGTCTGGATAGCTGGCCCTTGGGAAGGATGAACAGGACCCTGGGTCCTGTAGAAGACCCCTCCTCATTCTGCATGACCACTGGCCTCTGGGAAGCAGAACCCTTGGGTACTGCCTGGGCCAGGCCCTTGGGCACCTGGACAGGTAGGGAATCAAGGCCTTCTCATAGTGTCGTTGTACACACACCTAGGAACCAGATGGGTGTGTTTGATTTTTCAAGAAAAGCTTGAAATCTGATGTTTAATTGGCTGGCAACTAATTTAATATTTTTTTAAAAAGTCAGACCAAAACCTGTCTGAAGGTTGATGGACAAGCAGTTTGTGATCTTAGGGTCAGGCCTAAGAGTGGGGTGAAGACTCGATGTCAGGTGTGGACAAGAATGAGCGAGTCTGACAAGAGTTGACTTTGTGCTGAAAGGAGAGGTGTGAATGGTGGGGTCTGAGTAGAAAAGGGATGACAGGGGAACTAAGCCTCTCCCCCGAAGCTTAGAGCTGCCCCAGCCTTGTGGGCAGGGTAGTGCTCTCCTGCCTCTGCCTCCCTGTACTTTTCTCCATTCCTCCCCTCCTTTGACCAGGAGCTAATGCCTGTCCCCTGCAGGACTCTAGAGAAACGGGACTATGTGCAGGGCTTAAGGGGCCTGTGAGGAGCAGCATGGTTTGGTATTGGCAAAGGTGGGCTAGGCTGAGTGAGGGGCCTGTGCTGCCCTAGAGCTGCCTGTGTGGGTTCTATGCATTCGTCATGCTATTGCACCTTTGCCCAGGGCTGCCAGCTCGGGAGGTGCATGGGAGGGGCTGGCATTGCCCAACGTGCTTCTCCACTACCACTCCCGCCTCGACTGTGGGAACCTGTGGCCTGCATCTATCTGGGCCATCGCCTGCTCTAGGCCATGGTGCTTTCCATGGACCCTTACAGTGGTGGGATGGGTAGGATGCTGGGGCCTTAAGCGGAGGGCAGAGCACAGGCAGAAGGCTGTGGGCATCCGGAAGCCTGCAAGGCTCACAGGGCCAAGGAGATGCCAACTGCGGCCCTTTGCTCCCGCTTAGGATGTAGACATGCCATCGATGCAGAAGAGGGCAGATGTCGCTAATCAGGTGAGTCACTGCTCTCGAACTCTTCTGGAAGCCCTCAGTACTACCTCTCAGCCCTGGGGGTGGCCAGCCTGAAATTCTCTTTTACTCCCCATCCAAGAGCTCTCTCAGCCTGAGAGAGGAAGGCCAGAGGTGGCAGGCATGTAACTTCCGAGGCAAGCTCTGTAGCACTGATGCCTTATCTAGACTCCAGCTCTCTCCTGGTCTCCCACCTTAGCTCCCAAGTCTCTCTTAACAGTTGGGGGAGGTGCCAGGGAGGGAGGAGTCAGGCCCTTTGGGCTTAGACAGTTAAGGGTGTGGAGGGGTGGGCTCCTGTGCCCGGGAAGGCCTTCCAAATCTGATCTGGAAGAGGGGAAGGCAGGGGTTTTAATGTCCAGTCAGGGCAGGGAGGTAGGGTATTCATTCCAGAGGCACATGCCTTCATCCTCTTTTCTCCCCTCCTGCCCCCACAGAACTACTACTACAACCAGCAGGCATATCCCGCTACACCCAGTGGGCAGGACTCACCGAAGAGCACCCCCAAGGTGAGGTTCACCCGTGTCTACTTCTCCCACGGGTCAGATCACCAGAAAAGAGATGGAGGGAGGGAGGTCTTCACTGAAAACCAGGCAACTACTCCCCTTTGGAGGGAGACTTGGGCCCTGTGAGCAGCCTGGAAAGGGGTCAGGGATCAAGGCTCCTCCAAGCCACTCTCTCCATGAGCAGCCTCAGAGCAACAGAGAAAAGCAGGAAGCAAGCGCCTCCCAGAGAGAAGCCAGCTCTGGCAAAGGGCACCCCACCACCCACGGGGCAGCTGGTCTTTTCTCAGCTGACCCTTTCTGGGGCATGAGCTGAGGAGAGGAAAGTGAACTGGCCCTCCTGGAAAGCTAGCCCAGGAGCTCTCGGTTGGTGGGAAACCGGAATGCTTTTATAACTCAAAGGAAATAAAAGGCAACAACACACCAGACATCTGTTTCATACAGGTGCAAAGGAAGCAGTGTTATAAGGGCAGGAAATGAGTGTGTTGGTTGCTAATGAGGCCAGCAGAGCACCGCTAGTCCAAGAATTTCCCTCTCAGAACAAGAAAGGCCTACCCAGCAAGGGAGAGGACTCTGTGCAGGGATGGGGAAGGAAGTGGTGGGGCCAAGGAGGTTAGCACTGTCTGGCGTCCCCTTACTCCCTATGGTCACTGTGTGCTCAGGGGCCATAGTAAATGTCACATCCTTAGGGGGAAAAAAAAACCCATAGACTGAACATCCGCTGTGAGCCCGAAGGGCCTTGGTGACATCCTTGATTGTGCCTGTCCCAGACGCGGGGTCCTTTCTGAACCCCAAGTTCAAGTCAGGGCACAGCAAGGTCACCACAGCCACACGCCAGCTCCCCTCATCTTTTCTCCACAGGGAGTAAGCACTGCTTCATCCTCGGTGAGTATGGGCCTGAGAAAACCTAGCTCAGAACAGAAGAGGCCTGCGGCCAGAGGGGATGGAGGGGACAGAGGGGCCCACCCAACCCTTCTCCTGTCTTCCAGGCTTCCCGGGCACAGCCTGGTGTGCTGCATTGGCTGAAGTTTTGGTAGGTGAGTGTCAGAGAGAGCGGCAGGAGCCCACAGGCTGGAGCTGAGGCAGTGGCCCAGAGCAGGGGCGGGGCCGTGGCCTTTCCTCAGCCCTGGCTCAGCAGCACCGCAAGGTGATCTGTGGTTTCCTTTAGGTGGACGCTGGCTGTGGGGATGGAGGAGCGGATCCCACTGTGGGGTGTGGAGGAAGAGTCCCAAGAAAATGATCTGGGACATATGGAAATCAG
>PVKA01030779.1:0-26962 GCA_004027165.1 Ctenomys sociabilis | reverse complement strand
TCTTGCCCTAAGTTCCTTTCTTTGCTCTATGCTTCTGGGCCGCCACCAGTTGAGTGGCCCTCCCTCCACCAAGCTCCTCTGCCATGCTGCTGGTACATTGCAGCCAAGTGACCATGGACTTGTAACTTTAAACTGAAGGTGTCAGGAATTTTGGCGTGGCTATTACAAAGTGATTAAGTCAGGTACTGGGGCCACAGAAGTGGTATTATCACTGTGACTATACATGAGCATTAGTTTCAGAAGGCTTTGGAACTGGTTTGTGGAAGGAATTTATAAACTGGGTAAAGGTGACCAGAATGCCTCTGAATACCATAAGCAGAGTAAGAAGAAACTTGGGCGAGATTCTGGGTGGAGTTCAGAAGAATAGAATGCTGCAATAAAGCCCAGGCTCAGGTATTTTCTGTTGGGAGCAAGGATTTTATGGAGAGATGGCCAGGATCCACGCACATTACAACCTAGCAGAAAATTTGTCTTTATTTTTTCCACATCCTGAGATTAAGGGAGACTAGGATTAAAGGTGATGTACAAAATAATCTGGTGGAGAAAATTTTAAGCCGGCCCAGAATTTAAGCTGTGATGTGGTTACTGCTTGTTTCTTTTAGGCAGATCTATAGTGAAAATTAAAAGTAAAAAGCAAATGTAAAAAACTTGCATTTTCATTGGAAAGTGCTTGCAAATTTGGAACCATAGAGAACATGATTGCTGAAAAAAAAAAACAGCATTAAATAAAAGTCCATAACTTTGAATCAGACCAATAGGAATGATAGAGTGAGGACATCTCAGGAACCAAAAAGATGCCACTCTTCACAAGCTCAAGGGTGAAAAACTGAAACTTTCACTTGAGAAATAATCCCTTGGAAACCCATGCTTCAGATGGTCCTCCGAAGGATATTTCCCCCCTATGATTTGTTTCACAACACTCAGCCATCAAGGGATCAGGTCCTCTGCAGCTGTGATCTAAGTAGCCCGGACTACTGCTTGAGCTGATATGGACTTTATCAGCATCTACATTGTGCCGGTTTTGAAGGAATAGAGATTGTAAGTGTTAATGAGTCATGAAGGCTTCTGTCTAGATTTCAGAAGAAAGTATGGGAGGCCAGGAATCTGGTTCCAAAATAGTTAGTTCATGAAGTTGTGTGAGTGAAACTAAGCATGCAGAAAATGCCCTGGGCAGTTAGAAATGCCAGGAACATGGAATGTTTATAGGCAGTAAGTGGAGCAGGTCTAAAAGACTGACAATGAAGGCATCAGCTAGTAATGCTTTAGGGGAGAGACTACCTGAGCTCTTTGGAGTTCATCTTTCCTTGCAAGATGTATATCTTGGTGCTGGATATGCACAGGGTTTATTGATTACCCTGTTGGGTTTTAGTTTTGCTTTGGACTCAGTCTTTTCTGTTCCCGTACCCTACAAATCTTTCCTTTTGGAACGGGAATGTTTAACTTTTCTACTGTATTTTAAAAATGTTTAACTTTCTTTATTAATAATATAGGGATTCATAGCTAAGAGTTTCCCTTGGGTCTTAGAGGAAAATTAAAAGTTAGACTTTTAGCAGTGTTGTCACTCTTAGGATGCTGGTAATTCTTAAAGACAAACTAAATGTAGTTTTCATAATAAAATGGGGAGAAGCAGTCTTCTTGAGTTTTGTATCTAAAAATGTCCTCCAAGATCTCAGTATTTGTATTTAGAAGATGATTGTATCACAGGGGTGTTATACTCTGCGAGTATAATTCACTCAGGCTGTGCTGCTAGAAGGCAGGGCCTGATTGAGGAGGGAAGTCACTAGAATCATGACCTAGACGAGTCTGTTCTTGCCCTGGGTCCCTCGCTCTGCTCTGTGCTTTCTGGGTGTCATGGGTTGAGCACCATCTCCTCTGCATTACCCTCTGCTATCATTTTTCTGCCTTGGAGCAGGCCAGCCATGGACAAAATATATCCCTCCTGTAAATTGCAGCTGATATTCTGTCCCTGTTATGAGAAAGTGGCTAATTCAGGGGAATTCACAGGAAAAAATATTTTGTGTCAATAATGGCTCTGGCAGGAAGTTATTGACAAACTGACAGAAATTATTATGGAGAGTCTAACAACGGGGTTATTTGAAAGGTGAGGTCAGAGTAAAAGTAACAAGCAGAAAGTATAAAGCCCTCAGGAGCTAGCAATTATTGAGAACAGATTTCAGAAATGAGCTGTTAGCAGGCTTAGTCTCAAAGAGGATGAACATGGAGCAGTGTTATCGAGCCCACTCAGAGGAAGTACCTGGTCAATTAAGGATCAAGTGGGAAGGGCTCTGCTGTTGTCCACACTGCAGCCATCAGGACTCTAATATGTGTTCACCAGTTTTGGCTGTCCTTCCAGGGCTGTGCACTGGTTGCTGGCAAATCAGCAGTGATCCTGACAGATATAGCCCTAAGTGCAGCCACGAAGGTACAGGGGGAGTCGGGCTTCCAGCAAGAAGAGTAAATGAAGACAATCCAGCACACACTTAACTGTTTTGGATAAGAAAAAGGATGACATTGGATTCATATATTTACTGTTATGTTCTCACAGCTACAAATTTGTATTTTTGTTGATTAGAAAAATGATTACAAAATGCTTTGCATATGAGATGCTACAGAAAAATGTGCTAGCTTACTGATACCATGAAGGTGGAGAATTTCATGCTCTAACTTTCTATTTTCTCAGGATATTGTTTTTTATCTTTGGCATGTACAGTATCAGCCAAATGTCTGTCTTCATCTTCAGATGGCCTCCTTTTTAATATATGTGTCTAGGTATAATTTCCCCCTTTTTTTTTATAAGAACATCAGTCATATTGGATTAAGAAGCACAGTCTGCTTCAGTATGACTTCATAAGCTAAGTTAATCAACTAATTGTATCTGTTCTGGGGTTAGGACTTTAGCAATGAATTTTTTAGAGCAACACAATTCAGTCCATAACAGAACCTACTGTTTAATCCAGTGTATAGGTTAGAGGCTACACTGTGAATACTTTTGAACAAATGTGGAAATGGTGATAAGAATTCATTCTGGGAGATTTCAGTCAAATCCAATCCAATCCATTAATATGCATCAGATGCTTCTGAAATTATCAGTCTAAGAAACTTGAACTAATATCAAACAAGATATTTGCCTTCACGATTAATTAGTGGCACAAGAACTGTGTCCATATTGGGTGATAAATCTTTCTGCTCAAGATTTGCCTCTGATGGTGCCCACTCAGCCAGTTTCGGAGACCAAGAGAAACTTCTCAGGTCCATAAATGTCATTCTGACCTCTGAATGATCAGTTTACTTCCCGCATCACGGGGTTTGATTAAAAAATTATTGCTTGAGCTAGATACCTATAAGTGGTTTTGAGGCTCATAAAGTAATGCAATCACTTTAAAATCTAATTTTGATATTTGTCCCTATGATAACCTGTGCATAAAAACAATTAAGATAATTTTGGCCAATACCTTTTGAGTCATTTATCCAAATTAATCGTTTTTGCTATACTGATGCCTGTTCTGCTACTTTTTACATTTATATTTCATTTTACTTTCTAAAATTTTCTCGCAAATTTTCATATTCTAATAAATACTGTCCAATGTATTTGACCATGAAAGGCCATGACTGTAGGATTTTTTAATTTCTCCATCTAATTTTCTCCTGCCAAATGTTGAATAGCAATCATGTGTTCCTAAGCTTTTCTGCAGGGTTTCATAATACTTCACAGTGCAATAGAAAGTCCTGGAATTGGGTCCCAATCTTTGAGTCAGGGAATGAATTAGGAATTTATGCATTAAATAAAATAAGATTATATTTTATTTCTGTATAAGCAAGTGTTTAGCATTATGTTGTGCAATTGCTTAGCTGATATCTGATCCATTTGTTCATATTACAACCCTATTATAAACTGCTTTTAACAGATGATGTAGTTTTAGAGGTCAATGAATTTATCCAAAGGCATGGCTAAACACTGGTGGCAGAGTTACACTTAAGAAATCAGAAGCATAGCCAAGTGTTTTCAAAGTCTACTGTGTTTTGTTAGCATCTCTTCCTATGCAAGAGCAACTCAATAAGATGAACAGGCTGGACCCTTCTCAGTCACAAGTTGCCTTGACCTCTTTTTGCAGAGATCACCCTATAAGCCCTACTCATTCTGTGGGATTCAGTGTCACTTATTTCATTCAAATTTTCTTGTTTGCTTTTTGTCTTTCCCAAGAGGTAGATGACTGTAAGGGCATTGGTTATCTGGCTTGTTTACCCTCTTCTTTGAGCCAAAAGCAGATTATGACTTTTCTGCTTTTTTGGTAGAGGAGATCGAACTCAGGACCTTGTTCTTTCCAGGAAGGCACTTAAGCTGTTGAACTGTGTCCCGGGTCCCCCAGTACATGTTTCTTAATATGAAGGTAAGAACATACAGGACACTGTAATTTTCTGGCACAGGGGCCAAAAGGCAAAGAGGCAGCACTGCAAGCTTTATGTTCCTTCCATCTCAAGAACAGTTTAGATGTACCAGTTAGGGTATGTGAAAGAAGTATTTTCCCCATTTTCTTCAAATGTCCTCAAAATTTATGGAAGAGATAATAACACAATGTCCATTTTATAGGCCATCTAGGCTTCAGAAAATGCTGCAAAATCACATACACATATATAACACATAATACTCTTTGCTAAAAAGCTATGAAAAAATAGATGCATTTGATTAAAGCAAGAATCTACTTAAAAAAGCATTAGGCTGAGGTAATAGTTTCTATTTTGATCAGGATCCTTATTGTTCAGCATATGTTCTTATACACATTGAACCTACTCTTCCATCTCCCACTCAAAGGCCATAGTTTACTTATGAGATCAGAAGTATTTAAAATACACCTTAATAAGCATGAATCACAAGTAAGGAACAAAATAGTTTTCATTTGTCCATATCAAATAGTTGGTGTATATCATGATGATGAAACAGAACATTAATGTTGAATATTAATATTATGGAAAAACCCATAGATAATAGTTTTATATATGTCAGCTTAACAATTTTTATTACAGTGGTTCTTAAACCTTGCTAAACAGGATTGTTTGGACACATTGTAGGTTAACACAAAGAATGACTCCTAGGATGTTTGCAGTAAGGGACTGAATTTGCCAATAACTTAGATTTTTTATGAGTTTCAAATCATCAAACTTTTAAGTAATGAGATAGTAAATCTATCTTTGCTTCATAGGTATGCCACTTCTTGATGATATACTAGTAGCTTGGGGAAATTAAGTATTTCAAATAGAAGTCACTTAAGCCTTCACTATTTTTTTCTAACTCATTGTAGGAACAGGTAAGTTTCAGACATTCTTCTCTAAAATATCATGGGATGTGAAGATAAGCAGTAATCTTAGGATTGAAAGGAAATTAATGACACTTGCCTACAATTGTTATGCACTGATTTATACAGTAGAGACTATATTTCATAGTAGGAGGCCCTATAAAACTTAATTTGCTTTTTATTTATATGTCTGCAAAATGTGCTTTTCATTTAAAAACAGAATGAAGATTCACGACCAGAAAATTGAACTAAAAATGTATATTTAGTGTGTGTGTAATTCTTTGATTCTTAATTTTGCTGTTTCTGAAATCCCAAATTACTTTAAAAAACCTCCATTCTTTCAATGCTTCATTGAAGAGGCCAACTTTTGGGAGAAAGTGGAGGAACACTTTAATTAGAACAATTATGGAGGAATATGAGGACTACCTTAGGCAAACTTCACAGAAATAAAGCACAAAGAGGTGAGGATAAGATGGGAGAGAGATTTTATTTTATATGAATGCCCTTTTCTTCTTTGAAATGTTATATTTAACTTTGAAACCATTTTTTTCGGTCCTGACTACATTTGTCTAGGTTAGAAGCTCAATAAATCCTTTTTTATCAAATCATTATAGTCCCTGAAAAAAAGTATTAACAATGACAGAAAAGGAAACTTTTAGATGTGTTTACCATGAAGAATGACATTACAGAGTCAATTTGGATACAAATAGCTATATGGAGATTACGTATTAGAGTTAGCTTGGGAACAGGGGTTTCTCTGTTGAAAAAGAATACCAAAATTTGGTTATATTTATTTATTTCTGAACATCTCTATGTGTCACCTTTCTCTTGAAAGCTAATACCAATAGGTTTGGTCTAGTTCAAAAGTTAACAGTATGAGTTTGCAGATTTTTTTAGAGTTTTCAGATTACACACTGCATAGTCCTGAGAAATAATTCATGGTCATCTCAAAGATAGGGTGAGGATAGAATAGAAATATATCTTTTCCCTAATATTTTCCAGTTCCTATCTTAATTGAAAAAGTAGTTTTCTTCTGAATGTTCAAATATTACCTCAATGGTTTTATTTGTCAAGTAATAGCACATACATTAAGAAGGGTTGAATTTTTATTTCAAATAATCTTTTCACATTTGCAACTTTGGCATTTGAGGATTCAGTAATTTTTCAATGTCCATAAATGTTTGCATCTCACAAAACTCTATTTTTTGGTTAGTGTGTAAATCCAAGCTCTAGGGCTGAGGCACTGCAATGTGTCTTAATGTAAATTCTTACAGAGCTGGATCTCCAGTTGTCTTTGGGCTTCTCTTTATTGTCACCTTGAGGTAGGTGACCTGAGGTCTTAAGCATTTCATGCTCAGCGAAACAATAAAGAAGCAAATATTTGCAAGTTGCAAAGGTGGCATGAAAAAAAAAATGTACTTGTAAAACTTTTGCTTGGAAACAGCATTTGAGAGAAAGCTGAGGACTGTAGTCACATTTTATCATTTATAAAATCATCAAGATTTATTATCTCTTGAATGTCAAAATTTATCTCTCAAATGTCAAATGTCTCTGGGAGGTGGCTCCACTTTGGTGAGAGGAAATTTATTATTTCCTTTTATGAAAGCTGTCATTGAATTTTAGAGTTTTTCTAGTTTAGGTTTAAAGGGAATGGGGCAATTAACCCTGAATGTCTTCAATTTTTCTGCATTGTACCTTTGTTGAGATGAATATTTTAATGATATGCTTCATAGGCTCAAATTCCTTCTTGTTTTTTCAGTGATTAGAAACTTTTTTCTCAATTACTAGATTAGCTACAGAAAAGTTTTATTTGGGTCCAAACCTATTAAGCATGCATAGACACACACCAGTTTTAAAGATTTGCAGAATATATGGGTTTTGTATGAATAACTATGAAGGATGAGAGATTATGTATTGAAATGTGCAGTTATTGTGTTCTAGTTGGAAGGAATAGAAGATGGAAATTTATGTCCATCTCCAAAACTCACAAAAAATAAGAATGCTAATAATCTGATTATTTTCTGGAGAAGGTTATAAGGCTAAATCTGTATAATGATATTCTGATATAGTCAAACATCTTCTAGGCACAAACATACAATCGTAACCAGTGGATTGTTTTTAACATACAGTTACTCACTGTATGTTGTTTTGAACTAAGTTATATGTGTATTCCTAATCATATTTTATAACATAAATATTTTATTAAGTTTTGTTGAAGTGTCTACGGCGTAGGAAAAAAATGTAAACTTGATAGAGGAGCAAGACATAGGAGGGAATTATAGCCATGCAGAGGGGAAAGCAGTTATGTTTTTAAGCCATGCATTAGACAAGTTAGAGGAATCACAGTTATAAAAGTGAATGCCAGGGTTGGGGAGATAGCTTGGAGGCCTAAGGGCCTGCCTGGCAAGTGTAAGGACCTGAGTTCAATCCCTGGCCTGCATGCCATGCTGGTTCGGGAACCCCAGGTACTCTGTGCTGGCCCCTGAAACTGGGCATGGTAGCACGCATCTGTAATCCCAGTGCTGGAGAGGCTGAGATAGGAGGATCACTATGAGTCTGAACTGCATAGTGAGAGCCTATATCAAATAAATACATAAATAAATAATAGCAGCAATAATAGTAAAATTTTAGAAAGTGAATGCCAAGAAAATTATCAATCATAATGGTGAGATCTGGTTGGAAAGCATTTATATGTAATAATAAGCTTAAGATTTCAAATATATGTGTGAATAAGGAATTATTAATTCAGGTGAAAGTCTCACTTTGCAATAACAAAGCTCACACAAATAGCAGCACATTAGATTTTAAGTTGCCCTCAGTCTTCTGCCTATTCAAAGTTCTTACTTTTTTTTTCATTATAATAAGATATTTATTTAAACAACTGTTCAAATATATTTTGATAGAAATACATGCTATTATAAACAATGTGTGCATGATATAATTTATGTATGATACTATATATATATATATATATATAGCAAATTACAATAATTACAAAACTCTTCAAAAATGTATGTGATATATATTTTAAAGAAAATTTTATATCCTAAAGGACATTTATAATCATTTTTATGCTCTTAACATTGTTAATATTTTAATTTTTGGAAATAATGTGTTTGCCAGCAACTTACTGTAGGTTTTTGTTTTATTTTATTTATTTAATTAATTAACTTTATTGAGAAAGAAATAGCTATAGGACAGTTTCAAAGCAGGTTAATAGGACAGTTACAATAATTAACACATTGCATATTGTTGTCTTTGTAGTAGGTTATTCATAGTATAAGATGAAGACATGATATCTTGTCTAAAGACTATTAGTACAAATCTTTCTTCTCATTGATCTAAGAGAAAGTAGCCATATGTCTATCATATATATATATATATATATATATATATATATATATATATATATATATACTAGACATTGGTGATATAGTGGTTAGCATAGCTGCTTTCCAAAGTTCTTATTTGGCATAGCTTTAAAATGAACATGAATCAGTAAAAACTTGTATTTTCTTTCAGAGAATCAGCTCTTTAAAACACCAAATGAAGCATTTTATCAATTGGAAGGAAGAAAAAAAATTGAGAAAAGAAAGTCAGAAATTCCTTTCCAAAGAGGCCAGCCAAATAGCTCAGTATATTAAAGCACCTGCAAGCAGGCACAGTGGCCTGGGCTTTGGTCTCCTGCCTGCCTTGCTGGCTCTGCCCACAGGGCGAGCTGAGATGGCAATTGAGACTGGGTGTGGTGGTGCAGGCCTGTAGTCCCAGCTCTTAGGGCCTGTAAATAGGAGAATCACTAGGAGTCCAATCTAATAGCAAGACCCTGAACACCCTGCAGACCCTTCCCTAAAATACAAAAAGAAAAAGAAACAGAGTGACAAAGAACTCAAACAATGATAGTTACTCATAGCTACCATAACATAGATACAGAAAAAAGAGTAATAGTCAGCCAAAGAGTAATAGTGAGAAATAACATAATGAAAAATGTATGTGAGCATTTGAATTAGATTTTTGTGCAACTTACAGAAGTATTATTAAGTATTTCAAAGTTGTCACATAATGTCAACTATAAGGAAGAATTGAAGGATAATTTTTTAAAAATGAACAGAATAATTGAAAGGATTTAGAGTGAAACAAAGAGGTAATGCAATAATAATCAAACAATTGGCTAAAGAAATTTGTAGAAATTAGAAAAGGAACCATGAGAAAGGGGTAAGTTTTGCCTTATTAAGTCCTGTTATAGAAATTTACATTTCTGGGCTGGAGAAGCAGCTCAGTGGTCTATACATCTGCCTGGCAAGTACAAGGCCCTGAGTTCAACCCATGGTTGAACTGCATACGTACTGGACCTAGAACCCTGAGCACATGGTGCTGGTCCCAAAAACAGGTATGGTGGCACACGCCTGTAATCTCAGCACTGGGAGACTGAGACAGGAAGATCACTGTGAGTCTGGGCTGTGTAATGGGACTGTGTATGAAATAAACAAAAAAATAAAAGTTTTTAAAAATGAGATTGACATTTTTTTTGTCTTCTCACTTTGTCCAGGCATTGTACCAGGATAGTTGTAGGCTTAATGCCTACAAAAATTATGGGTGCATGAAAACTTTATAAGTTTGTGTAATGGATGCTAAAAAGAACGCTGAAAGATCCCCCCCCCCCAAAAAAAGAAAAACACAACTGTAAGATAGCACATTTAACATCTGGTACAAGTACAGTGCTCCTTAATCTGGAGCACATTTAACTAATAAGGAAGTTGAACATGGAGACAGTTAAGTGAATAATAATTTTACCCTTCTGACTTCGCCAAACACTGGAAGCAATTGTCCAAATGCTTCATGGAACTCGTTTAACCTGGAAATACTGGATACTCTTTTTCAGGGATCTTGTTTTTTTCTGTGGGCTAAACCTTTGACCAGGACAGTTTAAGATTAGGATGACAAAGGGACAGCAGTTCCCCCAAGCACAGCAACTCCCTTCTGATCTACACCCCAGCATTTCCAGGATTCTGCTAATTAGTGGCAGACCTTTAACATAAATTATGTCCTTTACATATTCAGTTTTGGGGAGACTAGAAAACACTGAGAAATATAGGAATCCATTCAAACTCTAACCACCACGTTTCTAGAGTTTTGACCATGTGTCTTCATATCTAGTTCTTGAGACCTTCAAGGAATAATTAATTTTTATGTGAATTAAATTCTTCTCTTTTCATCATTTGTCATACATACCTTAGAGTAATGTTGTGGTCACTCAAAAATATGGAATGTAGTTTATGAAAACTTAGGAAGCTATGATCCTATAATAGCCACTGATTTAAATTAATTTTCTTTCTCTTCTTAAGTGCAAGAGTACACAGGTAGGATCTGGGTACAAACACAGCAGCTGCATGAACCTACTCTACTTTCCCAACACAATTGATGTAGCACAACCCAATGCTGTGCAATCAGAAGGTGATTGCTTCTTAATGGCTACTTAGCATTCCATTAAGTATTACAAAATGCTCAAAGTTTGGGAACATTAAATTAGGCTACATTGAGATATTATTGTAAACTGACTGGAAAGCTAAAACTAGAGAGAATGAGAAACAACTGTAATTTTGACCTGTTGCTTAAGAAAATGCAGAACAATTTTTTTTTAAAGACACAGAAATATTTTATAGAAGTTGTACTGCATCTTTCTGGAGCACCTAGTAATTCTACTTCTCAGTATTTCTCCTGAAAAATCATCACACAAGTCTACATAAATACTTTTAAATTTGTAAAACAACTCCAAACTTGACATTTCTCAAGTATCAACTGATAGCATCAACTAATAAACATAAACAATCTTTTCTTCCTTCCTTCCTTCCTTCCTTCCTTCCTTCCTTCCTTCCTTCCTTCCTTCCTTCCTTCCTTCCTTCCTTCCTTCCTTCCTTCTTTCATATCAGGGATTGAACTCAGGAGGCAGGTGCTTATGCCACTGAGCTACATCCCTGACCCAGGATTAACAAATTTGGTATAAATGTACAGTGAAGGATTACTTAGCAGTAAGAAATATTATGAATTGATGTTATTGATACAGGGAAGTGAAACTCCCAACCTGACCTTGATGAGTTCGTGTTCTCTAAAACAGAAGAATGAATTTTAGGAACAAACGGAGGTTGAGGAAAAATCTTTATTGGATAGAAAAGCTTCTGTTGGAGAGGGACAGATGGGGGACCTGAGCGGGTTGCCCCAGGAAGCTGTCTCCTTTAGGGACTTTCATAAGGCAAAACCATGTGGGACTAAGGTAGAGAAGGGGTCTCACTTAGGCGGAGGTGGGATGGGACAAAACTATAGTCAGCCAATGGGATTACAAGCACCATCGCTCAGGTAAAGTTGATTAGGCCCAGGACCAAATGGGGAAGTGAGTCCCTAGTAAGCAGGCATGAATAGGGGACAGGGTCTCTCCCCATTGGGGGTTGGGCTAGTGACTCACTAGGGTCTTTTCAGGTGATCTCTACCTATTTAGAATATCAATCTCTGGTGTTACTCTTTTAGCATCTGTTTGGCCTTTAGGTCTGGTTCACAGCAGGAGCCTCCCTTCCTCCCAGAGTTGCAGATATCTTGTTTCCTGTTATTATTTCTTTCTAGGGCCTGGCCCTAACTGACTGCCTAAAAATATTTCTATCTAACTCTGCTGCCTGCAACACTATCACCTAAGGTAGTATCACCTATAAAATCATATAGATGATCCTCTAAAGCATTATGGTACTAGAAAGGAGCTGGACACAAGGTGGCATAATATCCCAGAGAAAAATTTGTCATTAATAATAAGTGGTTTAACAAACAGGTGTTAGGCATCCATGAAAAAAGACAGTAGCTGGAGGATGGCAGAGCCTTATCACATTCTGACTGTACAATGATTTTTTGACTGCAATTGTGTTTGACTGCAAGGGCTGGGTGAACTCAAGTTGTCAATTGAATGCTAAGGCCCCTCTGCTCAGCTCTCTTGTATACAGGAAGATTTTAGTGTCCTCAGAAAAATACTGGCTCAGGCTTCTCATTTCACCCCATACAACAAAGGATGTTGGAATGTTCCTCTCAGAATTCTGTAAGGATTAAGTCTGTAGTTGAGACCATTAGAAAGCACATTTGGGTCATAACTCAGGACTTTGGTCTTAAGTTAAAGCTAAAATTGTGGTCATAGCCCAAGTCATTAGCATGTTAGGTATTTGGGTATTTGGTAAAATTGTCACTTGTTACAGTTTGGAAGACAAGAAGATGCCTGTAAGGGAAAGTTTAAAAGAGAATGACAATGTAGCTACAGTAGAAATGAGATTAGCTCAAGCAAGAAATGACTGGTTTTCAAGCAAAGATCAAAGGTAATATAGGAAGTCCATAGCTCAAGTGCCTTACAAGATTAGAAAAGCTATTTTCTCAAAGCCAAATACTAAGATGTAAAGGGCCATTGGTAACCAGTTACTCTGGCTGAACTTACTGTTTCAGATATCTTCAATAATGTCACCATTTCTGTGTGAGTGAGAGCTGGTGAAGAATACAGTGACATCACTTACATATGGGATCCCTAGAGGATGGTGTGTATCATAGGAAAGCCACTGTACTGCCAGCCCTTAGAGAAGAAATTAAAAACATGTGTGAAGCAGTCACACTTTAAGGTTCAGTCTGGGAAGCAATTTCGCATGCAGTTACTAGAAGCAGTGAACTAACAGGAAATAAATAGAAAAGAAGCACAATAGTCAGTAATTAAAACAGCAAAAGGTTCTGGGCCTCAAGTGACTGACAACTTTTCTTAACTGCTCAGGAAGATAGATATTTCTCACACTTAGCTAGGTAATACTAGATACTCAATAAGGAAATACCCCAAGAGAACATACTTAGGGTTCTCAGAGAACAGTTCTTCTCTGAAATATTTAGGCTATAATTAGGACTAGTTTCCCACCCCCAGGCCACTAGACATTCACAGTTCCTCCCCAGTAGTACTGCATTCTTTCCACAGGCCAGTGACTGTTCTGTGTCACTCTCCCTTCTTTCCAATAGGAGGCCTCCTTGGCGTCTCTCCTTCAAGCTGCACCACAGGAGTTTAGGGTGGGGAGGAGATAATGTGGTGCTTGGATTCCTGGGTTTCTGGCTCATAGGATGACACTTCTGAACCTGACCATGGGACCGAGCAGCAGCAGCAGTTGCTAGCAGAACACTGAGCCTGGTGCAATGAGCTGAACATACTTACCTTATAGAGCTGTTATTCTTTATCTGAAATAATTGTAGCGAAGTTTGCTATGATTTTACTGTCTGAATATGGCAACTTCATGGGAGGGGCAGGTGGTGCATTCCTGGAAACCAGGAAATCCTTTACATTAGTGACTTTCCTATTCTTTTCTTCTCAAATCATTTTAAGTTTGTGTCCTCATTACAACAAAAACTGCTGCTGAGGTCCTGGCAAATCAGCTTGCTTTGTTTTACCTCCATCGTTAATTCAAATGCCGGGAACAGAAAAGTCAGCTGAAGCCAGCTAGCATACTACATCATTTTCCTGTTCAAAGGCATCACAAGTGCTTTGTCACAAAGGTAAAGTTCAAACCCGTAAACAGAATTCGTGCTTCGTGTTTTCCCCCATGGCATCCTTAAGTAACTCCCTAATCCAGCCCAGGATGCTTTCTTCACTCATGCATGTTTCTTCCCATAAACCAGCTTGGGACTTCTCATTCTCTAGCCTGTGCTAGTTTCTCTGCCAATAAATGGTAAAAATAACGTAGTATAATACTGATGTACACTTGTCTCACTGCATGTCTAAGAGGAGCTAGTTGAATATCGTTGTACATATTCCTTTGGGAAACTATCTACCCAACAGGATATGTGAAGGTCAAGTAAATCATAAATTTAACTTATAATTTAAAAAAAATTCTTAAAAGAGGTTAAAAATAGTATTAAAACAGAAAATTACAAAGGATACAGAATTTCACTCAACAAAATGATATGAATTACATAGTATTGGTTATAATGCTTAGTGTGATCTTCAGACTACATGTTCGTTTGTTTGTTTTCAGATTACATGCTTATATTACCAGATATATCTATCCACAATTGGGAGAAAAAAGAAATAAATATG
Source organism: Ctenomys sociabilis (assembly GCA_004027165.1). Classification (NCBI taxonomy): domain Eukaryota; kingdom Metazoa; phylum Chordata; class Mammalia; order Rodentia; family Ctenomyidae; genus Ctenomys; species Ctenomys sociabilis. The sequence continues at coordinate 12,583 of PVKA01030779.1, read as the reverse complement.
CAAGAAATTAAGAAGACAAAAAGGACAAAGAAGTGAAAAAAGGTAGAAAAAATAAATCTAGCATTAACTGCTTCTTTCTACAGACTAGCAGAAATCCACAGTACAATTATATAAACAATTTCTAATTTCTTTCTAAAGTCATCCCATTGTGAGTATCAACCTGTTTTGTCTCACTTTTGTCAATTATATTATCAAGCTTTTAATTTGGGGACAATAGAATAAATGCTTGCCTGGCAAGTGCGAGGGCTTGTGTTCAATCCTCAGTTCCGTCCAAAAAAAAGCAGAAACAAAAAGCAAAAACCTTTTAATTTGATGAATGAAAACTTTTAACTCATTTTTATTTTCTCCAGATCTAGAACAGTTAAACCTAGTTCTCCATGCGATTGAGCGTATTTGCTTGTAACCAACTGTATTTACATGGCATCTTTGAACGGCCCCTTCATTTGCCTTTTTTTTCCCGGATTGTTCATTTTAGGCTTGTTGATTGTAGAAGTTTCATATTTGTCACTGTGCTGTCTTTTATAGATACTGTAAATATTTTCCTCAGTTTTCTGTTGGAATTTTAGCTTTCTTTGCCATGTTCTCCTTTGGTTATTTATAGTGTATTTCATTTTAAAAAGCCTTTTCTGGTGTCTTTTCTAACTTCTATTCTAACTATTCTAACTTCCCACTTGGAATGAATTTTTAAAAATAGACCAACTCGTGCCGCTTGTCTTCTTAAAACACATGAATGTCTTCTCATTACAGAGAACTCGCTAAGACTCTTGTCTAATATTACCTGCTTGGGGCGATCTTACTTGTACTGCTCTCTCCTCCAATCATACAGGGAACTTGTTTGTTGATTATTAAACCACTTTCTTTCAAGGCCAGGAGCTTTGTACTTGCTATTCCCTCTATGTGAGTGCTCTCACCTTATTGCTACTTGGTTGAAATTGCCTGTATAGGAGAGTTCCCCCAAAAAACTGCAGGGAAGACTTAACTAATTCAGGTCATCATAACTTGTGACTTTTATTTACAAATCGTCTTTACAGAAGTGATGAGATCATTGGGGTGAAGCAGACATACACTACAGGACTATGTGAAGGGCACACACGTCAGACCATGGAACTGGCATGACAGATCTATAAGCCAACGATTGGCAAGGCTTGTCAATAAGCACTGGAAGCTAAAGGAAGGAAGAGAAATTCCTGCTGAACTTCCTGACAGAGCCAGAGAGTCAGAGGGAGCCTCACTCACACCCTGATTCCTGACTTTCATCCTGCAGAGCTGCAAAACTGCATTTTCTGTTGTTTTAATTTTGGTACTTTGTTTTGGAAGCTTATAGAAACTGTCAAAACTGGTTGTTTTTCACAATTATGTCTCAAGAGCAGAAGTCTTTCCTGTAATCCTCTGTGATGCTACAAGATGCCTTCTCACTGTGCTTCAGGAGAGAAACATCAAAGAGGGTGGTGAGAAGGCCAGAGAGACACTGCATAGTTCGTAGACAGTTTCCCCAGATCAGATTGTCAGCAGCACATTTGGGATGTCATTCTCTGAGTTTCAACATCTGAAAATATTCAAGATCAAAATTCTAGCTTCTCTTTTCCACCTATTTTAATCAGCCTGTTTTCACTATAACAAAATGCCTGTGGTTAATTAACCTTAATAGACAATAGTTTCATTTTGACACATAATTTTCAAGATTTCTATCCTTGACCAAGTGGTCCCCACACTACGGACCTGTGAAACAGCACATCAGGGCTACAGTGCAAAGAAAGAAAATCACTGACCTCATGAGCCAAGAAGCAAAGGCAAAGTAAAAGGACAAGAGGTCCCAAGGTCCCCCTCGAGAAACTATGGCAGTGACCTCAGTTATGTACTTAGGTAGGAGATCATTGTTTATGTTTTTATCTTTTTTTATTTGATATAGGATCTCACTACTAAGTTCAGGCTCATAGTGATCTTCCTGTCTCAGCCTCTCCAGGGCTGGGATTATGGGCGTGTACCACCATGCTTGATTTCAGGGTGGCATAATACTCCTGGGGTCCCACAGCTTATATGGATGCAGTATCAGGGATTGAATTTGAGTTCTTGTGCTTGTTAGGCAGGTGCTTAGATAGCTTCACTGTCTCTCCAGCCCATGTTGTTAATCTTTGTATCCTTTTATTATGCATTCTGCGCTTACTCAGTTTAGGGTTCATTGCTTAGCAGAATATGTAAATCTCTTAACATGCCTCACTTGATTCAATAAAAGCCACACAAGTAAAGAATTACCTTCTTGCATGACTTTTAAACATACCACATTAGAAGTACAAAGAGGGCTTTGTAAAGGAAAATTGTGAGACTAGCATGAGGAATGAAGAGTTTTGAATTTCATGTTTATGGATTCAAAGTACATGTCTGCATCCAAGAAGTCTTTGATATTTGCAAAGGAGGGAAATAATGTAGTGTGTTAGTTGATACAGGCTGACTTTTTCAGTTTGGAATATAGGGTTGCCTGTAAAAGAAAATATCAAGGCAGGTAAGACAATGCTCATGGATACAAAAATAGTCTATGGTGTGGTAACAAGAATGCAAACTAGAAAACGAGGGAAAAGAAAAAATTAACAGCACTTGAGATCTGATTGGATATGAGATCCTGGGAGTAGGAGCATACTGCTGTCATGATGGTGTTTTGAGTCGGTGTGTGCAGGATGGAAATCAGAATTCAATCCAAGAGAAACTTATTCTAGACTTTTCAGTTAATCTGCAAGAAGCACATGGGCGTAGTCAGCCTCTATGATGATTATAGATTATCAAGACTTCTTAAAGCCCATGACTGAAGAAGCAGATTTCAGGATGAAGGGGAAAACGTTTGCTGAAAAGGAAGGTAATTTATGAAGGCTTTATGTTTTTTGTTTTTAATGGACCATTTGATCATTTGGCAAAACAACTTACTCAAAAGAATTGCTCTAATAGTTAAAATATTAACTATTAGGTTTAAATACAGAACTATTAGGTTTAAATTTTCCTCTGTTATTCTAATGTTCATGTGCTAAAAAGTTGTGACTGTCACATCGGGGAGATCAATGAAAGATTAGTTTGCAATACTTGTAACTTAATGTTATAATTAAAAGTTAAGCTTATATTTGCTGAAACAGTACATTACAGTTCAGCCCCAGAGCTGGAGCCACTCTGGGTGCTACAAAGTAAGGGATATTTTAAGCATTAATAGATGGTATAGAACCTCTGGAAGGCTCTCCTCTCATTCCTGGAGGTGGCCCGAGGTGAGGCTCAGCTGTGTAGAGCTGAGTGCAGCGTGAGCAGAATGGATGGAGGCTGGAAGCTTCGAGGGTAAGCCAGAGCCACATCTGGCTTTCATTGCTCCCTAACTTGGCAGCTCCGCAATTAATAAAAAATATGTTTAACAGGATAGAAGAAGGATTCAAATAAAAATATACTAGCATTAGTAATGAGAAACTTTAATTTTAAAGTGACCTTGGTCACTTCCCCTTCAGGTGACTCAATAGACAGGGATTTTACTGATTATAGAAACCTGACCTCACTTAGCGCTCTGACTTTAAGCAATTTAGAATCATAAATTGCTTTTTTTTTCTTGTTCCTTTGAAATACATACCTGTGTGTGTGTGTGTGTGTGTGTCTGTCTGTCTGTCTTTCTGTCTGTCTGTCTGTCCGTCCGTCCGTCCGTCCGTCCGTCCGTCCGTCCGTCCATCCATCCATCCATCCATCCATCCATCCATCCATCCATCCATCCATCCATCCATCCATCCATCCATCGATCTATCTATCTATCTATCTATCTATCTATCTATCTATCTATCTATCTATCTATCTATCTATCTATCTATCTATCTATCTATCTACCTCTTCTAGCTTTCTGCTAGTTTTATCACAGGACCTGAAATGATTTTGAAACATAAACATCGTCTGTGTGGAACTGGGAGCCTAACTTCCAGGGTACCAAGTGGGAAACACAGGAAGAATAATCTCAGAACAAGCCTAGGTCTAGAGCTCTGGCAACTCAGCACCCCAGATGCACTCTCTGATGTACCCCACTGCCCCCTTCCACTGCTATTCCACTAGCTCAGCCCAGCACTGAAAAATCAAATGTGTATACCTGAGCTGATCATGTTCAGTGAAATAAATCAGAAACATAAGCTTAAATAGCTCTTGGCTTCTTTTATACAGATAAAATAAAACACAAATAAAGAGTCATGTAAAAGCTAAATAATAGGAAGCAGGGAGACAGTTTCCTTTGCAAATGGAGAGGGAACCTAGACATGGAAAGAGGTGGAGGAAGGCAGGGACAAACAGAAGAAAATAACTGAGATGTGCTATGCACACACACCAACCCTCCATGAGGAGGGTAATCAGGCACTGCAAACATCATAACAGAGTTCAGAATAAAAGCTGAAAAAAAATCCCATTTTTTGATACAGTGACACTGAACTCTTTCTCTTCCATTGTAACCATCTTGAGTAAAGTCCTTCCAGCCTGTTTAACTTTTTCTAGTGTAATTGCTATTTTCTTTCTTTCTTTCTTTCTTTCTTTCTTTCTTTCTTTCTTTCTTTCTTTCTTTCTTTCTTTCTTTCTTTCTTTCCTTCCTTCCTTCCTTCCTTCCTTCCTTCCTTCCTTCCTTCCTTCCTTCCTTCCTTCCTTCCTTCCTTCCTTTCTTTCTTTCTTTCTTTCTTTCTTTCTTTCTTTCTCTTTCTTTTCTTTTTTTTCCCACTTAGTACAGGGCATAAAGGGTCTATAGTGTCTCACTACATAGATGGGACTTGTAGTGATCCTCCTGTTTTCAGTTTCCCAAGCGCTGGGATTACAGGTGTGCGCGACCACGCCCGGTCTCAATCGCCCTCTCAGCGCACCCCGGGGGTGTCGCTGAACCCTGACCGCAAGCAGTGCTCTGCCTAAGCAGGCGCTTTAGTCCGCTGAGTTATCAGGTTGGCCCTGTAATCACTACTTTAATGAAAGAATTACTGGAAAAGTGATGTGAAGGGACTATTGTAGTGGTGGACGGCAATGCTCAAAAGGTTTCCAAGCAACTCAAGAGTTAGATGGAAAAGGGTTTATAGAAAACATTAATGCCATAAAAGGATATGGGAAAGTGAGAGGAAGGTGTGGCAAATAGTGTATCTCACTACAGTGCATCTCATCCTGATCATTTTATTTTCTGGTGGACCATGAATATATTGTACATTGGCCAAAGTTTAGGTACAGGTATGCTTAGGCCAAAAATTGTGCCTTGAAGAATCATATGTTTGGAAGGTGATTGGCTGAAGAAGACGCTATACTCATCAGCAGGGCCGTATTGGAAGAGAGGGCCCCTGTGGGTGTGACCTAGGAGGTGTGGTGTTGTTTTGGCATCTCCCTCCTCTTTCTGCTTCTCGGTGGCTGTATGGTGAGCAAGTTTCCTCTGCGTTGTCCTTCTTGCCATGTGGTTCTGCTTCCAGACAACCAAACAGAAATGAACCCAGGGAAAACAGCTAAATCTCCTTCAATTTCAGTTGTAGGATTTTCGTTCCAATGATAGGAAACTACTTAATACAGGGATCTTAGGACAGAACGAAGTTTTACTAATACTTAGTTACCAAATACTTTTTCCACTTTATTGGCAGTGACAAGAAGTTCATCCAACCATTTATGAAAGCTAGAATGGGAATTATATGTGGCACTCATACACAGGGAAGGGGAGTGTCAATAAATCTTAACTAATCTTCCGTAGATGAACGTTTCCTGCTATAAACTATGTGGAATATGAAAGATTATGTGCATATTAGAGAAAGGAGAAATTCTTAAAACATGTCTCTATTTTCTGGGAGCAGAATACTCAGGTGAAATTCAGTGTGGTATTGGCAGGAAGCATAGATTTGGTGGTGCCCTGCACCGACAGTTGAGCTGCAGATAGGAATTTGCTGTGGCCCTTGACACATAAAGAATTTCAGAAGATGATGTCTGTTACTTCTGTGCTGGCTCCCGCATGTCCAGGAAGCTTTCGTCATGTCTGATCTTCACTCTGTCCCATTCTGTGAAGGGAATTCTGAAAAATACAGTTTCTGCTTTGTTGAGTTGATGCAGCATAATGTTAATCCAGTAAGTGACTGGGGAGGAAGAAGAAAGACAGGGAGCTGAGGAGAGGGAGCAGGAGGAGGAGGAGGACTCTGAACAACTTCAATTATGAGAATGCAGTACAATAGGGTCTCAAGTACATATTGAACGTATCTGTCACAAGACACAGAGTATTAAATGGCTAAAACTTTCTCTTTACTTTAGAAACCTCTCTAGCCTCGTTAATGCGATCTTGCTAAGCTATTTCTAGTACTCACACCTGATCTCATTAATACTTGCTGCCTTTTATTTTAGTTATGTATTAATGTGCAGGACACTCAAGCTATTTTTGATCTCCCAAGGTCAGGAAATATTTACATTTCTTTTGATTACTAGTCCACACAATGATCCATAGAAGGAACTCATTATAGGGTTGTTGAAAAAATGACTGAAGAAGGCAGTAACTTTTCTGAAAGATGAATACTCAATACATGGCTCAAATGCAGGAAAGAAATGAGCTCTATAATAAATGAATATTACCTGTTATTTTTGTGTGACCCAGCATTCAGATCAAAAGACATGGGGATGTTGGCACTTGGAGTACATCACTGAGAATGCTCAGCATTAATTGGCTAGCACATTTATTATGTAACCAAAATAAGTGGCTGGAGCTTATCAGACCTCTTTAAGGCAGATAACTGAAATAAGGATTTTTCAAAGTAAGTTTATCTTTTCAACATTTCTTTTTCTAGTGCCTGCTGTTAAAAATGCTAAACACCGAGCAACATTGTTCACACAGTCATGTGCCTCTCTTTTAGGCTACTGCAACAACTCAGGGAAAATGTGCTCACACCAGAGCGGAGTCCATGCTTTTCTCTTGTCCTTAGCCCGCTGCTGCCTCTGAGTCACTCAAAATGCTTTGCAGCAGGCATCTCTCCTGGGCCTCAGAGAATTCAGACTCACTTTGTCTCAGTTGATTTCTCATCCTTGAGACACAGTATCCATATTATCTGTAAAGGAGGAGAGGGCTACATTGACTCACAGTTTGCAGAAGATGCAGTCTGCACTCATTTGACCCCAGGGCAGGGTGACATGGCACAGGGTTCTGGCGATAGCTGCTGAAGCCTGGTTGCAGATAAGAAGAGAATGAAAAAGTTATTCCCTTCTGGATCAGGACCCTGCTGATCTGGCTCTTTTGACCCTGACCCTGACCCCCAGTATCACCTTGAGCCACCACAACCCCTAATCCAATCTCCTTTCCAAAGCTCTAACTCTGAGTGCACTTAGGGGAGGCATCTGGGCTTTCTTGCAGCTTATCCTGAAAGCTTTCACCTAGTTCTTTTGGAGTTGCTACTTTCACAAGTTCCTCTCCTGTTTCTATCACTGTCATCTTTTCCCTCACACTCCTTCCAACATTTCCCAGGTATATTACCACTTCTTGTAAGAGAACTGGCTCTTCTCCACTCTTGTTTTAGAGTTAAATTTATTTGTATGTGGCATTCAAAAGAATTGTGTATCATAAGGGAGTGACGTGTTGTTTTGGTGTATGTATTTAAATCAAGTTAAACATATCCATCTCCTCAAACATTTATCATTTCCCTGGGGCTCAAGCTTTCTTCTGGCTCTGATGAGTGGTAGAGTGCACGTTTGCCACCTGCAGTGACTCACCTGTGCAATTCTTCACCGTGACATCTTGCTCCTCACTGTACCTATGATCCACCTTTCCTTGACTTTGAAGTACATCTAAGTCCAGGAAGGCTCCAGAAAGCACAAAAGATCACATTCAAAAAATTTGCAACCAGGCAGGTGGACAACTTAGCACTCTAAGCACCTGCCTTGCAAGTGCAAGAACCCAGGTTTGATCCTGATACTACGTGTGGTGCTTTCCCCCACACCAAGCCAGCCACTGACACTAGGCATGGAATGCACATGCCTGCAATCCAAGTGCTGGGAAGACTGAGACAGTACAAGTCTAAATTTCATAGTGAGAACCTTTATCAAATAAACAAATAAAAAATGAAAGTCCCAACCATTTCAGTGTCAAAAATCTTGTCTCTTTTTGAATTCTGTTCCATTTAGGGCTGTTTCTGAATTGTTTACAATTAATCCAGTGTCATGTAGTCTTGGTGCCAGTATGATACTTTTGTATAATAAATTATGTCTATTGTTTGATATATTTAATGATTAGCAGTAGAGATGAATTATATAGGCATTTTCTAAATTATTTTCAGGGATGAATCATATGCACTCTATGAAGACTACCTAAAGGATATATTTCTATCCTCATTTTATAGACAAGGAAACTAAATCTCAAAGAATTTAGATAATTTATCCATAGTATAGATAACAGGTGGTCAATCCAGTATTTAAACTTGAGAAATCTGGCCCTAGATCCAAACCCGTCACCTCAACACTACTGCTTCTTCCAAGAAAGCAAAATGATCTAGAGTAATTACATGAAAAAATGACAGTGGAAAAGAAAAAGGTTAAAGGTTTTGGACAGATTAAGAAATAAATCTGAAAAGGTGAACAATGATAGAGAAAAATGGTAATCAGAGAAAAGAGAATAATGGAGATACACCGATTCTGGGAAAGAGAAGCAGAGGAGAAATCAAATGAGCAGAAAAGCAAGAGTAAAAGAAGCACAGGGACTAAAACATTTCAGTTTAGTAAAACAGCACATTAAATATCTGGGAATTTGTGAATCAAACAGATCTCCCACACCAACTGTGAGTTACTAGAAGCCGAAGTTGCAGTGGCTAAAGCACTGATAAAGTAGACTGCACTGAGATACAGACAATTTGTGAGAGCAGAGAGGAATAATTTAAAAGAAAATGTGGGAAAAAGCATGTTAAGATGAGTAGCTTAGCAACGGGAGAAGACCAGTGACATATTTAGGAAATAATTGGCCATGTTGGTTGTTTGTAGGGGGGCCCTAGAATTTAGAATGCTGAAAAGGATTTTGTTTTTCTATTTTTGTGGGCTGTGCACTAACAAGAATTGGAAAGAGACAAGCTGATGGACAAAGCGATCTGCAGTGTCTCAGTTGCCTACCCAGTTACTGTGGTGGTATTCTCATGTGCTAAATTTGTGCCATAAAAATGTATAGACTTCTTTTGGGCGAAGTGCTTATTAGGAGCTTGGGAAACAATAGACCTGTAGAAAATTCAATAGCATGCATCCTTCTTCATGTTCATAAACTGCACTGGACGACAGGCTCCAGGCATTGAACAATCATGTCCATTCCCCACATCCTTCGTTCCAGGAATGTGGGCTCAAAACCACAGTGAACAGGCGATGTGACTGACAGCTGTCAGTTGTGGTGTTTGCTACGCAGATGGCAGGGAAACCATGGCTAGAGAAGATTGCCCATTCCCTAAGTGTCTCTGAGGAGCAGCTAGCTACCTCCGTAGTCAAAGGCTTTGCACTGTAGTTTCATTTACATATTTATTCCTTTGACCACAGGACCAATGGTTTTCTTCAAATTGTTTGACCTGCAAATGAAATGCAGTGAACCACCTTTATGTTTGGTATTTCTGTATTTGTAAACTCACTTGCTAAAATCATGGTGTTTTTTGGTCAAATGAGAGCATTTTAGAATGGCCAACAAATGGGAAAACTTGATTACTTTCTTGTTTCTGTTCTCATATGGATATAAGCATACTTTTGTTGTTTCATTCAGTACCACATTACCCATGCTTTGTACCTTTTTTGCTGATGATTTCGCTGTTTAAGGTTGGCCTCTCAAGCCTAGTACTGCCTTTTCATCCAGGGTTCCTAAGAGGATTGCAGCTGCAGTGTGCCTTACGTAGCCATGCAGTTTAGTTAGGGAAGCTTTACCCAGGCCTCAATTCTGGTGCTCTGTGCTGGAATAAGTTAAGTGCTAATGAATTAATAATAAAGTCCATCCAGAAAAGGAAGAGCAAGTCTGCTTCTCTTTGTAGCTATTCCAGAAACTAAAAAAATAAGATTTTTTTTAAAAATTAATTTTTATTAGTATATGTTTTTGGTAAATAATGACTACATTCATCATGGGGAGCTGATACATGTACATAACACATTTTAATTCTTTTTATGCCTTCCTACTCTGGCCTTCCTCCACTTACAGAAACATGGAAAAATGGTTATATTTCAGACTGATGACATAAAACTGATGTAGGGAAAAATACAATGGGCAGCATTGTTGTCAGGCTGATAACCATGGAATGCACAGCTAACTTTATCCAAGGTGAGAAAAACATTAAACATTCTTTGGCCAGTGCTGACTGCCTTATGAATTTCAAAATTGTGCCATTATATGGAAAATATTAAACTTCAGAGGGAAATTCTGAAGCTCTGTGGTACAGCAGAATTAAACAAAATACTTGCTAAGTGTCATGTAGGAAAGATGATGTGGAAGATCAGGTTTGCAATGCTGATAAGAATGGCTTATTTGTTCTTAAAAATAGGAGAAATAGTCATTGGTAAGTGACTAAATATTAAACAAAGGCATTTTGAAGAAACTGTGACCAGACACCCACAGGAAGCCAACTTGACATCTCCTATGAGCAATAGTTGACTATTTTCTAATTCAAATGAAAGACAACAAGCCCCTTTCTGTCTCTTAGATTCTATACAGGTCACTTTGCCTAGGGAGGGTAAAGGACTCACATCCTGAATCCTCAGCAAAAGTAAAACAAACCAATCAGTGAACTGATTTACTAATCGCACACCCATAACCCCAGCATCCCATCCTCTAGATTCAGCTATATCTGAAAAAGCCCGGTCAAAGAGTGTATGAGGCTTCGGGGGAGCGTCTAGACACAAAATGCAACTAAAATATAGAACATAACTCAGTCTCTCTAAATATATCTACAAATACATAGATATAGTTATAGCGTAGACACACACACACACACACGCACACACACACAGAGCATTTTTAACAAATGAGCATTTTCATCACAGCCAAAAATTTTCTTGTGCTTCTGGGCGAACCATGCCCTTCTCAACTTCTGGTGGTGTTTTGCAAACACTGAATTGTTGTACAAATCTGTAAAGTCCACATGTTCTACAATTTCGTACAGTTGGAGTATCCTTGCTCATCACTTGTTTTCTTTTATTTAGAATAGTGATGATGAGCGTTTACCAAGCTGTTTTGTGCCTAAACAGCTCATTCTTTTCTATCACTAAGTAGTGTCTCATAGAAGGCAAATAGCAATCCTTTGGTTCATGAACATTTATATTAATGGCACACTTGTTAATTAAAAATAAAACTTGTAGACCCTTTGTACACAAGTGTTTGTGGATACATCTATTTCAGTCTCTTGACTGAGCAGTTAAGAATAGATTGAGTGATACAAATGGTAAGTGAAAATTTAAATTGTTAAGTAATCGACAGCAATTTTGCACAAGGTGGTAGCTTTGTGCACTGGCAGAGTCACAGCCAGTGGGGCTCACCTGAGCTGCGGTTACTACAGCTGCACTCTGGCAAGCTGTGAGTGTACCCCTTGTTTTGCACCGTGGCACGTACCTAGTGCTTCATGTGGTCAGTTCACTGATCTTCACCATGGCGCTCTCACTGTGGCCGGTATTTGCATTTGTCTCTCATGTTGAACATATTTTCATATAGTTTTTGTCCTGTGCACTTCTCTTTCAATGTGACCATTCACAGCTTAGTGTTTTCATTGGGCTGTCTTTTTATTAGTGAAGCTTAGGTTTGTTGTATAGAGAATTTTATTTTCTCTCTCTTTCTTTTTTGGCAGAACCAGGGATTGATCTCAGGCCCTTGCGCTTACCCAGGAAGCACTTATTCCGCTAAGCCATCTCCCTGGCCCCCTAGAGATTCCTCAAGCATACTCTTTTTTTTTTTTTTTTTGGCAGCAGGCAGAACTGGGGATTGAACTCAGGCTCTTGTATTTGCCAGGCAAGTGCTTATTCCACTGAGCCATCTCCTCAGCTCCAATTTTATTCTCTTTTATACTTTTTCGTATATATTTTCTCTCAGCATGCATTTGACTTTTCTATTTTCCAAATGGTGTATTTCAGTGAGCACAGATTTTAAATTTTGATAAATTCAATTTGTTTTTTATCTCATGCAAAGAAATATTACTTATTCCAAGGCTCCAAAGACTATTTCTTTCATTTATTTTGGAATTTTACTGTGTAATTTTTATATTTAGATGCAAAATCAATTTTGAAATAAATTTTGAGATTAATATTAAGCAAGGATCAAAGAATCTTTTCCTTTTCACATGCATATCCAGTTGATTTGGCATCATTTGTTAGAAAGACTTTACTTTTCCTTTTTAATTGTAATTTTTGTCAGAAAATCAGTTGGTGCTACAAAAATGGGTGCACTCTGAGACAAGGTCTCTTTTTTTTATTGACTTATTGGTTTATTCTGTCATTACTGCACTATTTTGATGCTCATAACATTAGAGTAAATATGGATGTTAGTTAAGGCAAGTTCTTTAACTTTTTTTTTTTTAACATTTCCCTTTGTTTCTTTTGGTAATTGTATATCCTTTCCATTTTTAAAAACAAACTTTAGACTCTTCTAGTAAATTTACACCAC
>PVKA01030778.1:0-26952 GCA_004027165.1 Ctenomys sociabilis | reverse complement strand
AATCTAAAAGGTACAATAGATATTGCAAAATGGAGTCTCTTCAAAGTGAAGGAATGACTAGAATACTAGTATGAGGGAAAGAAAGAAAGAAAGAAAGAAAGAAAGAAAGAAAGAAAGAAAGAAAGAAAGAAAGAAAGAAAGAAAGAAAGAAAGAAGCAAAACATATACATGAATACATACAGGATAGCTTGGATAATTGTACTTCTGAGTTTCTACTGGTCTATTGAAAGAAACAGTTACTGCTTACATTTTTTTCTTTTTAATTTTTTAATCAATTTGCATGCATATATATGATAATCTAAACAACTATTTCGAAGACTACAATATGCAGTATAACAACCATTGTTGAATTCCTATCATTTTTTAGCAAAATTCTGTATTATTTATAATGTTTTTACTATTTTTATTCTCTCTTAAAATTAAAAAAAAATAAAGTGGGAAAACCTCCTTTACATATAGCCTTTATACAACTATACAATCAAAATAAGTATCAGGTTAAATTTTAGAAAAAACTACAAAACTAACACAAGTACAATTAAAAACATCACTATGCTGTAATTAGTTTATTTTAGTCACTTATATATATATTCACAATGACATTCAGTAATCTTCTTTATGATGCTCATCAAAAACTAGCATTTAAACAAGGAAGATATCCACCTCCTGTTATCAGCTCTTTCTATGCCTGTGTTCCCATACACAATTACAGATATTAGAAGTATATTTTATAACACTGTATAATGCAGTGGCTGTTTTCTACCCTGGAAAGATAACAAGTCCGCAGGTGAATAAAATTTAGTCTCATTCATGGAATAGTTTCCAGTGACCACCATGGACCAAATACTTTGCTCTGTGAGAAACGAACTGGTTTCCAAGCTCCTTCCAATCTATATGAAGTCTAAAATACTCCCAACTTACTGAGATAGGTGCAAGAAGCTAAGTGAAAATAAGGATCCCAGAAAAGTCAGATGAATACTCCTGGAAGAGATGTCTGCCTTGCCAGCAGCTTTATCCAAGTGGACATAGACCTGCAGTCCTGACCAGCTCATCCCTCAATTGTTTGTTTGGACTGGAAGGCTAGAGGTAAGGTGACATAAACAGAGTAGTACCCAAAGTGTGGCTACGATGACTGACTCTGAAATGGATTAAAGTCCCCTGCATGTCATAGAGTTTGTTTCCTAAACAAATCTGCTTAAATCAAACATCAAAGATATATCTGAGAAAAACAGAACTTGGGCAAATAAATATAACGCAGCTGACATCAAACTCTGTTGCTGTCAAACCCAACAGGATTTTTTATTTTTTTATGTTTCTTGCCTGTAAAGTATTAGTGAGGAATCTGCCCAAACAGTAAAAAAAAAAAAAAAAGAAAAAAGAAAAGAAAAAAAAAACACCACAGTCATTAAATCAAAGTAATTAGAACGCTAGTGATGGGTGAAAGTGGAATCAAATGCTATTCCACACTGGGAATCACCAATTGGCTGGGGTATTTGAAAAATCCATGACTTACTGGATGTAGCCTGTAGTGAAGATGGCTTATGTTAAAGCTGGATTCTGTCTTTCACATGGAAGAGGAAAATTCTACAGTGAAATTAGATTCTTGAGGTCTATGTGTTGATCTTTGATTGGAACCTATGGAATTTGACCGCATATACAGTCTTGCTCTGATGTGTAGTATTTGCCTGGAAAATTGTTAGTGTAATGCTCTTCCTTGGTTTGGGATCCTGGTTTCCTTCATGCACCCAAATCCCATAGCAGGGTGGAAATTCTATCGAGCATGCTGTGGACTACGGATCTGTTCCATCAGAGAGTAAGATGCAATCTAAGCAGAAGGCACAGATGCCTGCAGTATCAAGGGGCACTAAATCTCAAGTTAATTGGTGGAATGGCAAGTAGATTTTTCTGTTAAGCAGATTTTAACATTTCAAAATGTGTTTCACATCTATTTTTAATCTTGAACTACAATGTGTATTAAAGAGCACACAGCATAAATAAACTAACATAATAATAGGAGGAAAAACTCCAAAACATGCAACAAAATTAACCATAAAATTCCTTGCCTGAATGATTTCATAACAAATAAAATATTTAGCTCATGTCATGATAATAGTCTGCAGAGCCATTTCAGTGTTATCTATTTTTTGAAAAAGAGAGAGCTACAGTTTTGTGGAGTTTAATAATGTATGGGATTGATACAGATTTGGGGTTTTTTTTGTTTTTTATATTTTAATAATTTTATTGAGAAAAAGTAGCAATGAGACAGTTTCAAAACAGGTTAGTGGGACAGTTACAATAATTAATACATTGCATATTGTTGTTTTTGTAGTACTAGACATTGATAAAACTTGTATTTTTCAATCAAATATTACTAAAAATAAAGCTCATACTGAACACATATTCATCCATCAGGATGTACCACCCAGACCCCTACACTCCCAGTGCAATACATACTATAATCCTCACAATGAACCCTTGAGTCTTGTTACTCCCATTTTATGGATGAAGAAATGATAGTTTTCCCTAAATTACATAGGCAAATTTCCAAAGATCATAAAAACTGGAAATTGTGGGCCTGGGATTTTGACTCAGGGCTACAATGACCAGGAAGATAAAGTCAGTTAATTTCTTCACTTCTCCACCACCTCCTCACTTAGCAACATGACACTTCAGGAAAGTGTTTCATAATGCAGTGGTGAGATGATTTCATCAATAACAAGCTTCATCCTTTAATTTCAGGCTATTGTATCACCATATTAAAAGTGGCTATTTCTATCAATAACTTATTTCACAAGTGTGAGTAACGGATGACAGCACCAAGAAGGGACTTGTACCAGCATGCTCTCCCCAGGGAAGATGACCACACTAGACTCCCAGAGTTGGCATGAGCCCCACTTCCAGAGCCAGCTGCCTCCAGCAGCCTCCCACCACCCCTGCCACATAAGAATCCAGGCAGTATTCTTTGGAAGAAACCCATCTCTTTCTCTTGCCTGCCTTCTCTTCTGTTGTTCAGAGTTCATGATGGAGACCCCAAGATTAGACTTAGGATATGGGGACAACATTTAGGGCATGATTATGAAGACTCCCAGTTCAGCCAGGATGTGGGGCTGGAGAGTCGCATAGGTTGGGCAGCATACACAAGTGTCTTCACTGCTTTAGAAGTTTCAATCTTAGATGATAAAGAAAGATAACTCCTTCAAAAGCAACTGTGCCTCTTGCAGCCCCCTGATTTACCCAAAACCATCACCTGGAGGGCAAGCTTATTCAACAATCCCTCACTGTTCCCTAGATGAAGGACCAAGTGGGAGAGGTAAGCCAGACATAACCTTGTTGTTTTATGTAGCACAGGCTGACACACCTCTCTTTCTGGGTGATCCCATGTGACGTGCCCTGTAACTGTCTTTTAGGTTAGTAGCATCAACCCTGGTACGCCCAGTGGGTTCTTCAACTGAGGTCACTATATAAGTCAATTTTCCATCAATGTGACAAAATAGTTGAGAAAATCAACTTAAAATTTTATTTGGGTTAGAGTTAGGGGAAAAAGAAAAAAAAAAAGCTTGATTTAGATTCCCAGCTTTGGAAGTTTCAGTCCTGGCTGATGGAAAAAAGAAAGATAATCCTTTCAAAAACAAGATACCCCTTTCAAAGACCCCCAGTGACCCTTGTCCTCCAGCTGGGCTCCAGCCCCTGAAGTTTTGACTGCATGGCAATACTGCACCAGCTGCAGGCCAAGCATATGTGTTTTTGAAAGACAAAATAGGAACACTCTGACTTGAAAAGTGCCAATATCTGGTCCAACTGAGGTACTTAGACTACACAAGGAAGACAAGAGAGAGTGACTGTGGATAAAAGATCTCTATACACCATCCCTATAAAATCTGGTCATTTCATCACAAATAGAGTTGGATAATAGCATCACTCCAGATCCCTTAACTCTCATCTTGTAGTACAGTCATAATTAAAGCCTTTTTTTCTTTCATATCCCAGATTAGGAAGACTGACCATATGATTGAAGAAATTAACCATATAATTGTCCTCCAAGAGTTGGTATTCTGCTCTAAATATGCTAGGGAGGCAGTCCACTTCACTTCACTTTTGTAAAGGAGTTGTCACAGTATGAAAGAGCACAGTGCTTGTTCGACCCTGAGTAGCACTCAGGAAAGGTAGCAGTGCACTGGGAAGTCTTAATGCGTGTCTACAGGTGTGCAGGCTTATGTAAGTTCAGCATGTGCTGAAGGCATTGTGAGGTGTACCCTTCCACAGATGTTTTCTCCTTTTCAATAAGAATTCTGTGGGTTATCTAGCCATGAGGTGCTTCAAACATTGAAGATTTTTGTACTACCAAGAATATCCTAGTTACGTTTCTCACATTGCTGGGACAAAGAACCTGACACCCAAAACTAAGTAAGGAATGGTTTATTTAGCTCATAGTCTCTGGAAGTTTTAGTCTGTTGTGCACTGGCACCAAGGCAGAGTGGCACATGGCAGAGGGCAGCAGTTCATGACAGCAGAAGAAAACAAAAGCAACAAGAGCACAGACTGCTGGCTGGAGACCAGCCTCTTTTCTGCCCTAATGTTGTGAGCAGGCTACCTGCCCTGGGTAGGGTGTAGCATTCACTCCATCTACCAGATCTCCTCTTCCACAGGCTCCAGATATTTACAAAGTGAGCACCCTGGCCCCCTGTAAAACCACTTAGCTAAACTTCTAATCTCAAATTGACATCATGAATCCAGCACTACAACATCCTGGAGAGTAAACAGCTTCCCTAGGTTATGTCCGCTACACCCAAGAATGTAGAGCTGCTGAGTTACTTATATAACCTTCTAAATGTCTCAAGTTGACACCTGTTTTCTACCATCATAATAGCAAGTGTCCAGCCACAGCGCAGCCACAGAGTGGCAACAAATGGAGAAGTTATGTTCTTCAAAGTTTTGGACTCTTTAGCCATAAAATAAGGAAAAGAAAAATATAACATATTTACTTTTGTCTTGAGAGTTATAATTGGATTTTATCTGTGAAAACACTAAATTAGCCCTGAAAAATAAGTGAAAATTCTGTTAATAAGCTGATATAGATGAGAAGCAGAAATTGTAACTGTAACTCCTTTTTCCTTTACTATTATTTCAACAGGATTATTTGTGTTTTTCAAAAATCCTTCCATAATTTGAACTTGTAATGCTATTTTGATCAAGGAATTCTGCAGTAATTACAGTAATCAATTCTATCAGATGTTCACTTTGGGCCTATTTATTGAAAGCCCATGTTGCATTGAATTTCCTTTACTAAAATAGAAATGAAGCATTGCAAATGGTCCTAACTCTCCGCATAGGTTGTACTTAGCAATGTGATAGGTTAAGCCACCTTCTTGATTTTTTTCTTTGTTTATACTGAAGCAATATACTGCTTTATCATGAATTGTCATCATTTTAATTTCTCTTTAGTTTTGTACCATTGAAATTTATTTACCTTATGGAATTTTAAGCACCCAGATTGCATTTTTTGGAAAGATGGTAGCAGAATAAATCAATCTCTCTCCCACTGAAGCAAAAATTGAAGTACACACCATTGTCTATGATATTGTTAAGAGCATCCATGAATGATCCGTCATTTATAGGATTAAATGAGCTGGAAACCTACCTCAAACCTAGCTTCTAGGCACTACATTATTTTTAATATAATGTGCCTTAGTTCAGGATGCTATGATAAATTACCATAGACTGGGTAGCTTAAATAACAACCATAAGTTCTCATTATTCTGGAGGCCAGAAAGTCCACAGTCAAGGCACCGTGTCAGGTGAAACCTCATGATTTGCCTCATGGACAGCTGTCTTCTCGTATTGTCTTCTTATGGCAGGAAGACAGTAGGAGCTCTCTGGGGTCTTTAATGGGCTCCACTTCCTCGACTATATGTCCTCATTCTTAAACAGGGATTGAGAATTTCAGTGTATGGATTTGGCAGGGACACAATTCAAATAATAAAACCAGACTGGAGTTGGACAAAGAAATCAAAATGTAGAATTACATTCAGGCAGAAAGTGAATCTCAGTGAACATCTAAAGGCCTAAACTAAGACCATAAATACTCTTTCCTGTGGGCTATAATGTTGTTGTCTGTTAGAAGGCAAGCCCATCCAATCACATTAAGATATCAGGTCAGTTTTATAAAATAACAACACGAGTATTGGACTTGAAATCAGATCCTAACTCAGGTGAGTATCATCAGGGAACTAAGCATTAAATAGATTGCCGATGTTACAGACTGTGATCTTTTTGAAGTTAATTTAACTTTTATAAACTCATTTTCAGTGCCTATAAGACAGAAATAAAAAACACCACAGGACAATATTGTAAATTCAAATAGAGTGATAAAGGTATGTGTCATAATGGTCCCCCTTTAACAGTGAGGAATATCTTCTAAAAACTCCCATGGATACCTAAAACATTTAATAGCACAAGGATACACACAGTACATCTTTCCTATATGTACATTTATGCCTATGATAAATTTTAATTTTTTCTTGTGCTTTTAACTTTCTTAAAATTTATTTTAAAGAGAGTATAATGATACTTGATAAGATGTTAGAATCTTGGTCTTCTAAATAAATTTTAATTTATACATTAAGCACTTTAAGAAATTAACAAGAATAATTAATGGTAGAATAATAACGTAGAAATACACTCTCTCTCCCTCCCTCCCTATATCCCTCTCTCCCTCTGTCTCTTCTTTCCTTTCTCTTCCCAAGAAATTATATAGAATTCTCTATTTTATGTGTTTGGACTGCAGTTGACCAAGGGTAGCTGAATCCATGGAAAGAGAGACACTACAAAGGGGACATTCTACTTGCCACAGAGAAGATAACAAATGTGAATCACTGATCTCTCCCCCTGAGAAGTAAAAGATATTCAAGTCCTTTATTTATACCAAAGCACAGAAACACTATCAAGATTTCCATCATTTTGTGGTCCTTGTTTTTCTGCCATATGGCAAAATGTCCCATAACAGAAGAGTTAGGAACAAAATTCCTTAAAAGAATTATTTCTCCATGGTGTATTCATCAGCATTTCAGTACAATTCCCAATACCTACAACTTGAAAGAGAGGAGGTTTAATTTGGATCATGGCTTCTGGGGATGCAGTCCACACTTGTCTGGTACAAGGGCAGGAACATCATAATAGAGGGTGTAGGGGAGGAAAGTTGCTTAGTTTGTGATGATTGGGGAGCAGAGCTAGGAAAGTTTCTAGAGAGAAAGAGACCATGTTCTGTGCCTCATACCCCAACTGATGCCTTCATGACCCACCCAGATACGCCAATACCCTGGGCACATCCCAAGCCAATAATCAAGTGGCTATGATGAAGCTTAGCCACAACACATGAGATTGGATACCTTGCTATGCCTGAATGTCTATCTTGCTGGTACCTAAATTCTAGCATGACTGAAACAGAAAACAAAACATGCTTTAAAAGACCAGTGGAGCTGTTTCAGAGTCTCTTGTTGCCCCCTTGTTAAATGTTTCTGTAGCTCAGACTGATAAGAATGCAGTTAAATCTTCAGCTTTCTGAGAGCAATCCTTAAGCTGGCTGTGACTCTCACCCCAGAATATTCATGCTCACAAACCAGGAGACAGAGAATAACACATCAGAGTCCATCGCAACTCTCATAGATAACAGGGAGGAAGGCAGAGCTGCTTCTTATGCTTCCTAAAGCAATGTAAGTGTGGATGTTCTAGAAGGCTCCTCCTCAAACATTCTGAAGCAGGATGGGTGTGGCTATTCTTTTGTTATTGTTCTTGTTACTGGGGATTGAACTCAGGACCCTGTGCTTGCCACTTAGGCACTTAATATGCTGAGCTATACGGATATTCTAGAATACTCTTTCTCAAAGAGTAAAGAGAAGGCAGAGAAGGAAGAAAGTACTATCAAATAAAAGATATTCAGAAGATTTGCAGTGATTGCATCTTGCTAAAGACCTAGATGCCCCTAAATCTCTAAAGACAGAGCACCCGAGGTCCAAAACTTGAGCCAGGGAAGCCAGAAGCTTCGTGGCCTGCCATTCGTAACTACAGCCTACCTTTCCCTCATTGTTTTCTTCTTTATTTTGTTTTATTGAGAAACAAATAGCAATGAGACAATTCCAAAACTCATTAATAGTGAGTTATCTGAAGAAGTTGTTGACTAGAGCCTTCTACAGCTCAACTTATTATTATGACCTTAGTTTATATATCTCATTTTTATACTTTTCAGCAGGATGGTTAAGACCGAGATAAAGCAAGATCTATACATCAAAAAGTGTGGCTTTTGTATCTGATGAGCTCAGCCAAGTCCCCTCAGGATTATTGTGTAATCGTGTACCTCACTCTGTAGATTCTTTGTCTGTGTCAGACAAAGGATGACTCATCCACATGGATGAGTCACAGCCATCGCTTGACCAGTTTGCTCTCTGTGAGAGCCTGAGAGAAAGTTTTCTCTCCATGTGACTCTCCTTAGGCACACTATAGATCATCGATCACCTTCCTCTGTGGCTCCATAACATCCTTGATCAGAAATTTTGGGTCACAACTGAGTTCCATGATGTTACAGTACAAGTTCTCCTATGTCCTAAGTCTTCACTGATCTTGAAAGGCTATGGCCAAAATGTTGACTGACCTAGCAGCCCTTCTATTTCTCCAATTTTTGATCTGTGAACTTAGGTTGTTAACCATCCAGAAGAGAAGCTGATTAGCATCCTGCAACATATGCCATCCAGTTTGCCCTATCTGACTAAATTCTTTTTAGTTGTTGTTATACATTTCTATTTGTATTTCTTCTTTTGACTTCTTATACTAGACAATACGATATTTGCACATGCGTGTCTGGTTTATTTCACTTATGAGTATATCTTCAAGTGGCATCCACTTCAATATAAATGCTTCAAGTTTGTCATTCTTTATATCTGAGTAATATTCCATTATATAGAAATACCACATCTTTTCACATGAGTCATTCCTCATGTGACAGGCATTTTGATTGTTTCCAAGATTTTGCTATTACAAATTGTGCTGCTATAAACATAGGTACGCATGTATCACTATGATATGATGCTTTCAGTTCCTCTGGGAAAATTCCCAGTAGGGGGATAGCTGGCTTGAATGCTCTTTCCAGTCCTACTCTTTTGAGGAGTCTCCACACTGATCTTCACAATGGTTGTACCCGTCTACATTCCCACCAGCAGTGTAGATGTGTCCCCTTTTCCCCAGATCCTCTCCAACATTTGTTGCTGGTTGATATCTTTATGATAGCCATTCTTTGTGGAGTGAGATGGTATCTCAGTGTTGTTTTACTATTATTGTGGACTGCTGGACTGCATTTGATTCTGTCACCGAGCTCAGGCACATATAATGGTTGAATTACAATGGAGTGCCCATCTTTGACAGGTCTAAACAAAAAAAGGGGATACAAAGGAAGGACCATGATGTGTTTGTATAAACAGTACAGTAAATATAAATATGCAGTAGTTCTTCATAATTCTATGAGAAGCAAGATTTGCACTAATAGTGGTTGGACAGGATATTATGTCAGCTTCTTGTACTATAGACAACCACTAGGAAGACAACAAGGTAGAAAGTATTAATTATTGAAACTGTATTATAATTCAGCTCCAAAAATACAAGTGTACAGCTACATTCTCTTAATTCATTGATTAGAGACATCTCCTCTAATAGTATTTGTAAGTAGAATATCATGTATGCACCTTGTGTGACAGCAAACCACTACAAAAACAATATGCAATGTATTAATTATGGAGTCTGTCCTGCTAATTTGATTTGAAACTGTCTCATTGCTATTTCTTCTTCAATTTAAAAAATCATAAATAAAAGACTGATTAATAGGACAGTTTCAATAATTAATACATTGTACATTGTTATCTTTCTAGTGTTATTTATGGAGGGAAAACACTTTCTCAGGCTTTCACAGAGAGCAAATTGCTCAAGCAATGTCCCTGACTCATTCATATGGCTGACACTGACAAAGGATGTACAAAGAGCAGCACAGGGTTACAGGATAAATCCTGAGTGTACCTGACTGACCTTATCAGATAAAAATGTTACATTTCTTGTTATATAGGTCTTGCTTTATCTTGGTCTTAACCATCCAGCAGAAAAGTATAAAAAGCGAGGTATATTAAAATGCTAAGCTGTGAAAGGCAACAACTTCTGTAGATAACCCACTACTATTGTGAACTGCTGGACTGTGTTGGATTGTTTTTCTGAATCCATGCACCTATAGTATTTAGAAAGAAATACCCATCTCTGACAGGACTAAACAAAGAAAGTGGCTACAAAAGAAGGACCATTTTGTATTTTTTTTTTTATTTTATTGAAGTACAAATATCAGTGAGACAGTTTTAAGACACCTTAACAGGAGGGATTCGATAAATTAATACATTGCAAACTGTTTTCATAATGTTTTGGTATAGTACAAGGTACACACATGATATTATACTTACAGACATTATTATAGCAGATGTCTCTTATCAGTAAATTAAGTGAGTGTGGCTGTTTATGTATCTTATTTTTCATACCTGAATTATATCAAAGATTCAATAATTAATACTTTCTACCTTGTTATTTTCCTAGTGGTTGTCCATAGTACTAGAAGCTGACATAATAACCTGTCCAACCACCATTAGTGCAAATCTTGCCTCTCATAGAATTACGTAGAAGCACAGTGTTATCTATCCCAACTGTACTGTCCATACTCACACCTCATGATTCTTCCTCTCTATACCCCTTCCTTTGTCTACACCTGTCAAAGATGGGCATTCCATTGTCATACAGCCGACTTCTCTACACAAACCATGAAGTCAAGAAGAGCAGGGAGCAGAGTCTTCAAGTCCTGCACATAAACAAATTCCAGCCCAGACTATTATACCCTGCAAAACTCTTTCATTTTGTATTTGTGCATGCAGAATAGTTAGGGTAGATACACAGCTACTTTCGCTTAATTCAGTGAGAAGAAAGTCTTGTCCCTCATTGTTTTCTGATCCACAAAATAAATGGTATTTGCATGAGAATGATGTAGAAACCCACCAGTTGTTTCAGACTAACATTAAGAGATGTCATTATTGAAGACTCCACTGATCTTCGTATAATCATTCCTTTTCAGTTTTGTTAGTAGGACATTAGAAAAGTAGAGTTGACTTTTTTTGGCAGAACTGGTGACTGAACTCAGGCCTTTGTGCTTTCCAGGGAAGTGCTTATTCTACTAAGCCATCTCCCCAGTCCAGGTTGATATATTTTGAAATTAATTTACTTGGAGATTCAAATGCCCTGTTAGGTAATCTGACTTTCTGCTGTTGTCTTTTATGTAATGCTGAGCTTTTTATTGTTTAACAATCAAGACAGTGCTGGAACACAAATGCTTAATCCAGTTGTTCAAACCACACTTAACCATGAAAGATATATATATTCGTGCCTACATGATGAAAGCAGGGACAATGCTGGGTCTGCACTTAAGTGCTTCTGAGATTTGCAGCCTTTCTTCTGCCATAAACACATGTCAGAGCAGGTAACAGAATGATATATGACTATATATAGACTTGATGGACAAAAACATCCTTGAATCAAACAAAATGCAATTCAACTGAAAGCCACATAGACCAGAAGAAGGTCTTTCTCTGCCCATGCAGGAGCCAAGTGCTCTGATCTGCACAAGTCCTGATATCTAGGTGCTGCTGAGAACTTGAGTTGGGGCAGAGGCTCCTCAGCATCTCAGTTTTGCTGCTCTCCAAGCTATGCAGACCCAACTCTATTGGAAGTGGAGTGGATGGCACAGAATCTATACTTTCCCTTAGGTGAGAGACTGCACAGAATCTATAGCTTCCCTCAGAAAGAGATTTTTGGTGGCTACGCTGATATGTCACACAAACCACATACACACACATGCTCACTCATACTGACCACAAATGCATATAGATATGTGTTTATACATCACAAACATACCCATGTGCATGTTACACACATATATAGAACCCATACTCACTTATACACACACTCACAATCTTATCTAACACACACATGAGCAATACATATACTTGTAATTGCAGTCACATGGTGTATCACAGTCACACCCACACACATGCACACAAACACATCCACACACACATACACACACACACTGTAATTATCCATACTTTCCCACAAGTTATCACACTCTTGACATCTCTCTCCTGGAAATAATGGAAGTCATCTCTTCCTGTCAATGGATGCCAGTGTATGACTATTCCTTGGTCTGATGCGCTGCACAACCACCCTCTGCTAACTGAAAACAATAGCCTTAAAGTCAGAGCCCAGGTGTATGAATGGGAAGCAAGACTATCACCCACAACCAGTTTTCTCAGTCTGCTTACTCAGTGCCCTGTGCTAGCTGTGACTGCAGTCTGCAGTGGGGAGGACTTGGGTGACTTTGCAGCATGGCAGGATGTGTGAATGCCCCATGGTAGTGCTCACAAGAGATACACTTCCCTCCTCTGTACATTGCAATAACTATTACTAAGCTTAATCATAGAAAAGAGGAAATATAACTTATAAAAATAAATCGTGACTCACTCTATTCTGTCAGTTATCACCATTTAGGGGCCTATATCCTCCAAACTAAAAATATTCATAATTCCCAGCAACCTAAGGAAATCTACACTGCCATTTTGGGAAATGTCACATTTCTATCCTCTTCCATTTCCCCATTATGACTTTCATGAGCAGTCCAATCCCAGAACTTGTAGGCAGCAACATAGAGTAATGAGCAAGGTACAGTCAAGAGCAAAAGAACTTGGCCCTCTTCCAAAGCCTGAGGAAGAAAGGAAATCAGGAGAGGGATCAGTCCAAATCTAGAGAGGAAAGCACCCATAGGGGCATGGCCATATGCCCACATTGGTGAGGGGGCGCCCCATTCATGAAAGGGTGACAGAAATCATGGGAAGCATGTTATCTTCAATGGATGAAGCAGATAAGAATATAAAATAATATGTGCTTTCAGCATCATGAGATTTGGATTTCTTGCTTGTGGGAAAAGAGCTGCAGAATGAAATGGGACCCTGAAGAGTGGCTCTGGACTCAGTCATCCATGTGGATTCTTGGTTTTAACATGCAAATATATACACTGAACTGCATGGATCAGTGAGTACACGTGTGTGTGGATCCACATGTATTATAACCATAAATTGTGACTGAATACTTGACTGGATTATGAAACATCTAGCTAATTAGAAAGTTACTCTTCTAGCTATGTCTGTGGGTGTTTCCAGAGATGACTGACATGTAGGTTGGCCAGTTAGGGGGAGGACACACCCTGACTGAGTTGCCCAAACCAATAAGCTTATAGCTTGTATACCATAAAAGGGAAAGAAAGAGGTAGTTGTCATGTGACTTTTGGAAGCCCCATCCTATTCAGGAGATGTATCTTTTACTGCTGCCGTTGCCTGTGGACATCAGACTCCAGCTTCTTTAACCTTTCAATGTCGACTCAGAACAGAGACTCTCTAGGGAGCTTCCAGGTCTGTAGTCTCAGCATAGTACTATGTCATTGGTCCCTGTTGTTTTCTATGGCTTCTAGCTTTTTGGGCTGAGCATCTCCTGGGTCCTCTAGCTCCCTAGCATTCAGACAGTCATTGTGGGCTCTCCTGCCTTTGATTCTGTAGTATGCTTCCTAGTAAACACTTTTGAATAATTCTACATATGTTTTTATATTGATCCTATTAATAGAACCATCACCAATACACATTGCTTCAGCTCTGTCCATTGAAAGGTCCTGGATGCTATAAAGAACAAGTAGCCAAGGTACACATAGTACTAGAACTTGGTTATAAACATTATTTTCTCTGAAATGTAACCAGGGATGCAAAGAAGTAGCTGACCTAGGAGAACTCAAACTAAGTCTGGAACATCTCATGCAGCCAGTAAGAAAATTCCAAGGAGAGACTGGAACAGCAAAATTATCCCAAAGCCAGTATGGAGGGCTGGCAATATCTGAGACAATTTAATTATCTAAATGAACACTTACAGTCAAGGTTTAGAACCCCCTGCATAAACTGAAGACAAGTTTCTGTTTATATAAATGAGAAATGAGCAACCTACATGTCTGATTAGGAATGGAATTTTTGTTGTGATGAAGATGGACTCCTCAGTACTTGTCAGTTACCAAAATGTGAACCCATGTATTGTAAATGTAGAAACCTGAGAGATAACACCTTGATCAAGTGATCAAAGTATTGGGACAGATCAATCCCATATTGGCATTTATGGGGACACTCCTTGAGCTTCCTACCAAACTCACCTGGGTAAGATTTTGTGTAAACAGGAGACGATTCTGACTCAAGGGTAATATCACACAATGACAACCAGCAGTCTTTGAAAACACCAGCTTAGAAAGACAAGGTTGAAGAGAATGGAGGAGATATTGCTATTAATGGCAACATACAACTCTGAGATAACTATAAGAGAAACTTTTGACCATTGATCGTGGGTTGGATGACAATCATCCATTAATGAAAATGTTATGATTTCTATGAATTTTGAAAGTTACATAGACAATGTTCTTGTTTATAGATAAAAAATAATAATACACTAATGTTCCCAGGATGGAGGAAGCATCACAATTTTTTTCTCAGATAATTTTGGGCAGTCCTGGAGATTAACCACAGGTGCTTCACATGCCAAGACCCTTTTTTAATTTTTGAGACAAGGTCTAACTAAGTCATTAAATTTCTCAGTCTGTGCTACAAACTGTAATCTTTCTGCTTCCACCTCTCAAAGTATTGGGTTACAAGGGTGCACCTTAAAAGCTTTTAAAAGCTTACTTATTCTTGTAACTTTTATCAAAGGTTTAGAGGAACTAAAATTTTCCATGTTGACATGTAAAGATAAAAAAAAAAAAAGTTTCATTTGGCATAACTGCTTCCAGGAGACGTTTTCTTGCTCTTTTAATTTATGTAGCTCAGATACATCAAAGACATCTAGCAGAAATTCACCAAATTTACACAAGTAAATTAGTGAATAATGAAAAGATTTGCTCATAGTTTATAAACTTTCAGTTGAAAAAGTTGTCTTTTAAATATTTCTAACTATATTCTTTAAAAATCTCATCAACATGAATAACTATTTACATAAAATTGAAATTAAATTTCCACATTTATGCTTATGAAATTTCTGGCATATTTGTATATCAATGCTATAATTTATTATAAACTCAGCTGCAGGCAACAAAACTCCAAGCAAACTGGTTAAACATACCAACATTTACTATCTATCAAAGCAACCCTTCCACTGCAAAGAGGTTACAGAGCTGGTTAGGCCGGTGGATCTTCAGCCCATGCTGGATCTTGAATCCTTCCGTCTTTTTTTCTGATCTCTCTTCAACATGTGGGATATTGACCTCAGTTTTTCCCCTAATGTCTGACATTGTCCCAAACATTTTGTTTAGTGGCAGGAAAGTGACTTAGACAGTGAGGAAACAGGTTCTTCCCTAGTGCCTTCTGAAGAGAACACACCTGCCTATATCTATCCTGGCTTTGAGAGAACAGTGCCAGATTTCAGATCTACAAAATTATAATATATTTATATTGTGAGACAATAAGATCTTGACAATGTTACAGTAGCAATGAGAAAATAGTACACATAGAGGACAAAGTCCAAATTTGGTTCTGATCTTTCTCAGATGTAAACTATAAGTCATATTAATTCATCGATCCAAATTCAGTTTCCTTCCTGGTAGAATGGGGACTTGGGCCAATAAGCTTCCATCATTGTGAATATGAGGAGAAGTCATTTACTTCACAAATACATGTTCATGCCCTTCTTCATGGCAGGTAGTAGGCTGGTCACCAAGAGTCTCCAGTGAATGTCACCAAACTTACTGTTCCAACCTTCACAGCAGATCAGGATCTGCAGCTCATATCTCCAAAATCAATAATGCGGACTGATGTCTCTACGTTATCTCTGCTATTCCCCCCCCTGTGGTTTTCTATTCCTTCTGAATACACCTGTGCTGCACTGTTGTCACTCAGATAAACCAAGATTACTACTCTATTTTAAAACCTCTCTCAGCCAATTAACAACATTAATTTTAACTAAACTGTTATTTTTTGTTGGCTGTGGATTTCAATGTATTCTTGGTTCTGGAGATTGGGACATAAATCTCCAGTTTTGATGAAAAGGGTCATTATTCTTCCTACAATGCCATTACACTAATAGTACGATCAAGAGCACTGTGATCTTTCCAAGGACATGTGACCAAAGCAGCTACTGCCCTCATCTGCACACATGGAGTAGGTGTGTACCTTTACCTGGTTACCGTCAAGCTCCAGAATTAGCAAGAAGAAAACAAAATAATGAAACAGAATCTGCCTTCCACCCTCTAGGAGTTTCCCTTGTAGGTGTGAAAGCAATAATGTATTTTCAAATTTGAAAGAGATAAATATTCCAAGAAGCACTTTATTGTGTGGGCCAAGGTAAAATAAAATAAAACAGAAAAAAAAATAGAAAATACAATAAAAATTTTAAGAAGATAGTTTTCCATGGTAGCTGACTGCTCCCATCCTGGAAACTTGAGGCTGTTGTCACCAACTATTGGAACAGCCTTCTGCTCTGCTGCCGCCCATTCCAAGTCATCCCCCTCCTCAGAGGGAATGTTACTGACTGAAGCAGTTTGGGTGGAAAGTCTTATTCCTTCTCTTCACTACCGAAAGGACTAAACCTAGATGTCCAGAAAACTAACACATCCATTTAATAGTTCCTTATACCACCCCATTATTATTTTAAGGTACCAGGTCTGGCACAGGTTTGTTGCACAGTAATACTGTGGCAACAACTTAATTGTGTACCAAGAAATATTTATACTCTAAAGACTTAAAATACTTTGTAACCCCCATTTTATCAGATAAGCTATAGGTCTAACACAGAGCATATTTACAAACTAAATATTTGCATTTTCCTGGGTGTGTGTCAAGGGCCTCCTATACTTTTCATGTTAACATTAGAGAAGAACAATTGAAAAATATAATAAATGTTTAAGATACAAATTTCATCCCATCCTTATGAATGTACAATTCTATGTGTATTATGCATTGCCAACTGCACTTTATATATCATTTAATGTACTGTGAGCTCCAGTCAGGCCATAATTTAACCTGCTCAGTAAGAATATGTCACAGAAAACCACCCTAAAGAGCTAAAACATGAATTTGGATATTATCTTTGTATGGCTTTTAGAACCACTGCGACTTACAATATGTTTTATTCATATTATCCTGTAGTACTTAAATTTCTATTTTCTAATACAATATGTCAAAACTACCTACAAATATGAGAAACCAGCAACTAGAGAATGTAAACCATACCTATCTAACTCTGTCAGCCTGCTGTCAGTCACTATGACAAAATATCTGAGGTGATCAACTTATAAAATTGAAAGGTTTTTGTTGGCTCACAGATTCTGAGGTTTCAGTTCACAATGAATGAACCCTCTGGCTTTGAGCCTGTGGAAGGGTAGTACACTGTGACAGCAGCACCTGACCCAGGAGGCTTCTCACTTCACTGCAGACAAGAAGTAAAGAAGAGAAACAGAAAGAGCTGGGGTCCCAACATCCTCTTCCAGGGCATGTCCCCAGTGATGTGTCCTGCATCTTAAAGGTTTCAGCTCCTTCTAACAACATCACATGCAGGGCCGACACCTTGAACATGTGGGCCTTTGGGACCACTCAAGAGTCTAATATTCACCTACAGCAGGTCTCAGAAAGTAATTTATCTCTTCAACTTCAATGTGCCCTGCGAAACAGTGTTTATTTACCTCAACTTAAAACATCCAACTGAGAGAATGTATTATTTGGCAGAAGATTATTAATTATTAATGGTAAAAGAGAGATTCAAAATTCTTATCCTTAGCTATGAAACCCGTACTCTGGCTTTCATAGCTGTAATTTAATATGTAGTATACATATAATTATTCAATCCAATATATATTTATACAATAATTATAAAGCACCGAGAAAGGCAAAAATCAAGAGAACATTTCTTGTGTATTTATATTGGTATTTCCTTGATACACTCCTAGCCACTTCTGTATAAACTGTTTCAATTATAACATAGATGGAATGTTCTCTGCATCTTACAAAAATCTGAGATAATTCTGTATGCAAAGCAATTAAACGACTATTGAGATGAATCCTTTCTGAGTAAGGATACACAGCTTTGTACAGAAATATGTAAGGTCAAATTTATCATTTTTTCTGAGTTTCAGTGTGCACTAAACATTTAGTTGTATTAAATAAATGTGGCTGAAGAAACATCAAAGATATTTTTGATACAGCAGAATTGGAGAAAATAAATTGGATCCAACTGACTTTTAACTGTAGACCTGTCAAGTTGAGCCGAATTTTAATATGTCTTTTCTGCTACATATTAGTGAGGAATCTGTCTGATCAGTAGAAACTAAAATCCCACAGCTATTATATCAAAGTAATTAAAACCTCAGTGATGGGTGAAAGTGGAATCAGATGTCTTTCCTGAAAGCTATTAAGTAGCTAAAGTATGATTTTGCAAATCTTGTGCATGGGTTTGTACACTTATTAAAAGAAATATGCACCTTATAATAAAGCCTGTCGAATTAAATTTATTAAGGCCCAGTACAAGATAATCATATTACTTTCAAAAGAACATAGCATTAAACTTAAAAAGATGAAATTAATGTACACCATAAATTTTAATGAAACTTTTAAGAGTTACACAAGAGATCCTCTTCTCAGACTGTGAAACTGTTCACTAATACTACAAACTTCATATGAATCAGCCTCATTTTTATATGCTTAGTTGAGCTTGATTGGTGATGTCACCCTGAAATGTGTATTTTGCTAATGAGTATACTATGGAATTGTCGAGTCTTATAGTTTAATCACTAAATATCTACAAGAGAGGGGTATTTTGTTTTGTTTTGCTTTGTTAAGATTGTTAAAGAATTTTATCTTCACTGAAAAACATATAGACTTACTTGAGGAATGTAGTAAGTTCCATACAAACTCATGTTCTCACCAATTCCAGTGAAATTTCAGGAACATGTCTGTAGGTGAGCAACTTTATGAATTACACTAGCATTCTTTACAACAATTCTGCATATGTGGTGTGTGTAGTTTGGGGTCTCCCACATTTTTTTCTATCAGCTTTTCAGTATAGTAATAGGAATAATGAAAAGTAAAACCTGTGCAGATGGCAAAACTGGGCTCTCACCAAAGGACAGGGTGCTATCAAAAACAGGCTTAATAATCAAAGGGTTTTAAGGTGTGTCACAGTAAAAGACATGCTGCCGTTAATCCAGTCCAATTCCTCCACTCACTTTGAACACACTCATCCCATTGTCCCTCCCACCTCCTGCATCAACTCTGGCTTCTCCCTTCCTGGATACTTCAGTTCTGTTTTCCTGGCTCCCTGATGTCTTGAATGGATTCAAAGCACTTCCTTTTCAGGACTCTTTCAACTTTGTGGCAGAATGAGACACCACCTGGTGCCAGATCCTTTGACTAAGGTGGATGAAGACGCTATCACATTCCTATAAGCTGCCTTTCTCGATGGCACTGGGCAGCAGCATTCATCATATTTTTTTATCTCACTCGGGAAAAAGAACTCACAGAGCCACTTCAGAAAGTGGCAGGGACAATAGGATAAGTGAGGATTTTGAGACAGGTCAATGGCAATGCATTTTTTTAGTGTAATTTTTATATTTAAGCATTCATTATATACTTTGACCACCCCTTATGGCACATATGATTTTTTTAAATTTAATGGCTCTGTAATTATAAGCAGCCACTCTCCTCGACTTCCTTGGTGATTTTCACAGGCTCCTAGTCCTCCCAGGTTTTCACCATCTCTGCTTCTACAGAGTGGACCTGACCCTACAGCACCAGCAGCGACAGCACATCTGTCTTAAGCTGGATTCCTGGCTTCATTAGACCAACTGACTCCAGGCCGAGTCAAGGGCCATTACCTCCTCAAAATAAAAGCCAATTCTACAGGTTCCATCACTGACCTTTATTAGGATCTAAGTAAATTTTATTCAAATAACTTTAAGCAGCTCTTGGATGAACACCCAGAAGTGCTAATGAGCCCTACAGAGGCCCTGTGAAGGTCACTCCATTATTTTTAATCCTTTTGATATTTTCCTTTAGTGCAAGACAAATTGGGAGTGTCCCCCAAATTTACCTTGAGTGTGAAGTGTTTTGCAACAGAACTACTTTAAGAAGGCCAATGAGGCAGCTCAGTGGACTAAGTGCTTGCTTAGGCAAGCACAGGGACCGGGTTCAATGCCCAGCACCACATGCCACTCCAGTCTCACTCCTGGGCACACAGAGCCTGACAACTGAGACCAGAAATAGTGGTGCAGGCCTGTAATCCCAGCACTGGAGAGGCTGAGACAGGTGGATCACTACAAGTCTGAGCTGCAGAGTGAGACGCTGTACCAAATGTACTAAATACATTTAAAAAATACTTTAGGAGAACATAGTTTCTCCAAGATTGACAATTAAAATATAAAAATGTTCATATAAACATATATTTGTAACTCTTGCATAAGCTTTAAAAGGTTTTTTAATGTTTTCAACTGCACCTGAGGCTTTAAACAAATCCTAAACCCTCCTGTTGAACTTCCTACATTTTCATTACATCACTCGGTAGACTTTAAATATTATTTTCTCCGGCAGCTGTGAGAAGCAACAAAAACATTTTCTGTATAAAGAAAATAACACTCTCAACAAATGTTGGGATATGGAATTGTTCGGGGTGTTCTATCACAAACAGTTTTCAAATTAATCTCTGTAAAAAATGTAGTTTGCAAAGGAAGAATAAAAATATGTGCATGAATCATTGATATTCTGTTACATAATCTGTTGACAAAACTCTGTAAAAAGAAACATCCTGATAAACTGTGGCTGGTGGAGTATACACTTCTGCTGCTTCTTTGTCCCCTGGCAGCATGCTTATGCTCTTCCTTTTTTTTAATCACATTAGCTACATTTTGGTATGGGCATTTTAAACAGTGGAAAGTATTCAGCCTCAAAAGTTATCCTTATCTCTTACATAATTGTTCATCTGTGTGCATGATATCAAGGAAAAAGAGGGTAGAATAGATTATCTCAGGTCCTGAGAAAAATCCTAAAAATTAATTAATGTCTACAAAGTGCCTGCAACTCATCATTTACGATCTGATTTATTAATCTACTGTATTCTTAGCAAAATGTGTGCTATCCACCCAACACCCAACCAGCATCATCACCGCGTTGCAGTTCATACTAAACACCAGCGACCCACTTCTCTGTCCGTCACCCCCTCACTGCCCCTGGCCAGCTGCTGTCTTTCCCATCACAGGTGGGCTTTGGACAGAATCTCGGAGAAATGATGATGTCAGCCAGAGGGAAGAAGTGTTTCTATGCACTTCAATTTATTCTTTAAAGTCTCTTTCAGGCCAGAAACCTGTATTCACTCTCAGTTTTCGCCTTGGCCTTCTGCAACAACATAATCATTTATTCTGGCAGTAGGAAAAGTTCCTTGGAAAGAAATGTATTATTGCCCTGAGAATGTGGCTGCATGACATGGAAATGGTGAAACGTTGTATCTTGATGTGTCTAATAATTTTTAAATGCTCAGATGAAAAATATATATAACAACATATATATGGACACCTGTGTACACAGTAAGGAAAAGGAAGAGGCTCAAACAATCCTGCTTCCTCTCCATCCTCATTTGTCATTTTGCTCTATCACAGCAGAACTGACCTCCACATTCTCCACCAGAGAGATCCTTTCATTAAGTGCTAATCTTCTCACGTGAAATTTTCTATCATGTATAACTTAAAGTCCAAATTCTTTAATGGGACATATTAAATGGCTCTGTGTATTTTTCAAACTCAACCCTATTTCTCTTCCTAGCTTTACTGAACTGAACCGAGTGCTGCTCCTGTGGTGTTCAGTGCTCTTTCCTGCTGGGTACCTTGGTTCCTCCTCTGTTCTCAGCCTTGGTTGTCTCTCTCCCTCCAGTCTCCTGCCCCAACCTGTCACCCAGCTAGTTGACACCCATTCATCACCCTTCAGAGCTAGCTTAGAAACAAACTGAGCCTGCTTCATTGTTCTCAATCATCTGTCATTTAGAAGCAATGGGGCTCAGTACTTGGGCTCAAGGGTCAGCCAGAAAAAAATTTGGAAATGAAGTACTGGAGGGTTATTGTTTTTAATCTTGTGTATATGCATATTTTAGGGAGTGATTTGAAGTTTTAAAAGTTCATCATTATCTGATCTCAGTTAATGTAAACATTTTGTCTTTTAAAAAAATCCATAATAGCATCATTTTAGATATAGAGTTCAACATGAATTCATAGCCCTTTGGGATTCTCAATAATATTGGAGAGGAATTTGGATTTTCTCTGGGCTATGGTTCATGCTTCAAATCACTATCATAGCTTTTTTTTTTTTTGAGTGTGTTTCTTTGGATTGGACTTTTCTATTATGGGATACCTACCTAATTCCAGCTGTCCTACACACACATGATGACTGGCCCAGGGCAAACCATGAAGGGAGTATGATTTCCTAATTTCTCTGCTCTAAGCAAGGTATCTGATGACCGCCCAAGGACGTACTTTCTGACAGCCTTCTCTGTGTGCTCTGGCTCTCTGCACATCACTCGAGTCACAGCTACTACATCTGTCCACTTCCTCTCTCCATGTGAAATGTTAACTACCCCAAGCATTCTGTAAGGGAGTGACCATCCACTTCGCTCAGCAAGGCCTTTTGTTTCTTTTCAATCTCTTTCTGCCAAAATGACCCTTTTCTTTCACTCCTTTCCCTTTCTGTGATTCCTCCTCTGAAATTTCATATTATTTTTCTCTATTAAAAATGTAATCCTCCTTGGCTTTTATTTCAAAAGTCATGCAGGATAATATTTCAAGAATTATGAGTCTTTCAAAACTTATCTATAGAAGATAGGCATGATTATGAATATTTTATTTCTGATACAGAATTCGCTTTTCTTATTCTTGTTTTTTAGCTTTTACCCCCTGTCTCCCTCCTAGCTACCGTCTCACTTCTAAGTCATAGCACCTGCCTCTGTCAGTAAATCTCCTATTCTTAGAATTTTTTTGTTACTAGTGTGCTCAACTGTCAAACAGCTCAAGCTGTCTACAAAACAAAATAAAAACCTGGTGCAAATAAAAGCCTGCACATTCTCCTAAAAGCTCCTGTATTTCTTCATTTTTTTTCTAATCTTGATTTTTTTTTTATGAGTCCATGTTTACAGCACACAGCAATCATACACACTGTGTGTCATTGGTGCATGCGCAGGACACGTCTCCACTCTTTGTCCATACCGCCATCCCTGTCCCTCCATCTCTTGTTCCCCTTCCCTCCTGCAAAAGATTAATCACCTTGTTTTCTACTACCTATTTTTATTTTCTCTTCAGTCATAATTTGGGTTTCTCATAAAAAAAGAAACCACCAGTGTGGATGAATTATGCTCTTGCAAAGATGTGTTATTTCATCATTATTTATAATTACTGTGGCTGAGGAGATAACTCAGTGGTCTAAGCATCTGACTGGCAAGTGCAAGGACCCAGGTTCTATCCCCATACTGCCTGAAGACTTACTTTCTGACAACCTTCTCTGTGTGCTCTGGCTCTCTGTGCATTACTTCAGTCACAACTACTACATCTGTCCACTTTCTCTCTCCACATGAAATATTAATTACCCCAAGAATTCTGTAAGGGAGTGACCATCCACTTCGATCAGCTTCCTTAGCATGGAGCAAGGCATTTTGTTTCTTTTCAGTCTCTTTCTGTCAAAGCTAGCCACTGAAACAGGGCACGGTGGGACACACTTGTAATCCCAGCACTGGGGAGGTTGAGACACTGGGGAGGATCGTTATGAGTCTGAGTTACATGAGACCCTGTACCAAATCAATAAATAATAATTATAGCTGAAGAAACATGCTAGTTTGGCAGGTAAAACATGTATATGATGGGACTGCAAAGCAAGGACTTCACCTACCAGAATACATGACAGAATAGAATTAATGTCATGTTTTCAGATATTGGGGTTATAGTTGCAGGGGAAAAAAAGCAAGTTGCAGAAGAAAAAAATAAAAGTGTAGCTGACCTGTGGTTCTTATTAGTAGCTGTTCTCTGAACCTGACCACCAGGTAACCAGAGCCAACCACTTCTCTAGGAAAACCTTTGGCTTCGCCTACTATTCTAAAAAGGAATTATATTGCAATGCTCATAATACAAACTTGAGAAAAGATGCAAAAATTAGGGCACGCCACAACATAATGTTGTAGTGGAGTAAAAGGGCCTATTGGACATGAAAAGGCTTTCCTGAGTGCCTCTGAAACTTTTTAGGACACACCTGGGGAGCTTGTCATGAGGGACGTCTATCTGTTCAGCACCGAGTACATATTCCACTTTAGACAGCTAGTGAAGCACCAGCGACTTCAGGATTCTGAAGACTCCAGGAAACGGGCATGGAGCCCTACTAGGTGTGAGTGTCACCGCTGGTAGCTTTCACGCCTGTAAGAAGTGGGGGTATTTGTGTGCCCAAAAATGTCCATTTCCATACTATAAATGCCTATCCTGAACAACATCTCATAGCCTTGGGGAAGGAGACAGCCAGCTGGTCCTGGTCCAGTGTGAGCTGACACGGGGTCCATGAGGCCACAGCACTTACCCTCCGGGGAAAGTGGACCAACTCTAAAAGAAAATGGCACAGTTTTCAGAAGACTCCAAACATCAAGACATGGCTGTGATATATCTAAACAAAACATGGAAACCAGTTCCTTAAGACCCTAGTGAAACACTACTTTGTCTTGCCTTCTGATGGATGGAGAGATAGATAGATAGATGAGAGATGATAGATAGGTAGATGATAGATAGATAGATAGATAGATAGATAGATAGATAGATAGATAGATAGATAGATAGATAGAGAAGGGGTTCGCACCCACACCTAGATTCAGCAGACTGATTCCTTAGTTTTTCTTCATAATTCTTGGGAAATTAGTGAGACCTTGTCTCGAAGTTAAAAAACTAATAGGAAAGATGGCCAGAGATGTAGCTCCCTGAATCAGAGTACAAGTACAGAGAACGTGGGTTTGATCATGAGCACACCCTGCTAAAAAAGAAAATTAATTTCTTTATTAAGGTATATTCATTTCAGTGCTCCTTTCTTCTTACTGAAGAGGCAGAAGTAAGCAAGACACATCAAAAAGATGTTGGGTTAGTACAAGATACACTGGAAATTCTGCCATAATCTAATTGGCCACCGAGACTTGCAACCACAATTAAAGTAAATGGTGGAAATTAATCTATGTGGCCCTCAATCTCCCTAAAACACTTCTGATTTCGAACATTAACGTGTAACTTCAGTGCAAAATAAAATTCCGCCATATCCCCAAAATAAAATTTCCCCACCTCTATGTGCAAGAAAATGCACATAGACACAGGCCATCCAAGGGTCTGGATGCACAGCTGTCCAGAGGTACAGGGTGACCTCCTGTAAGCTGGGCTCTGCCACTTTTCAGCTGAGGGCAGCTGGCCCAGTCTCCGCCTCAGATGTCTCCCCTTCCAACTTCCCAAACCCTAAAACAGGTTTCTAAAAACTATATTATAAGCGCCTTCCTGCCCCCATAGTCACCGTGGAATAAATGAGAGTTTGTCTGCTGTGTCATTTGATAAAAAATAGGTGAAATAGAATGCCCATGGGCAAGCACTTGGAAAGCTTTGACAACTTCTGTAAGACAATTGCTTCTGCATGGAATCATTTCTCTGAAGTAACACGAACCACCTGTACCTGTGTGTTGCACCGTGTGAGGCTGAGGACCTAGGGAGACAGCGGTCTATTCTCTTCTGCCACCAGACACAGCCTAGTCACTGCCTTCCTGCCCCTTCCTATGGGCCAGCTCAGGTGGGAATGTGCTTGGTAGGAACAGAGACTACAGAGACAAATTTAGGCCAAATTTTATCTCATTGAAAAAGGACCATTCCAGGAAGGAATGACAGGGCAAGGACCAATATTTCCTACCACGCAACCCTAAATTCCCCCCAAACTCAACTTATGATTTCCTCCTTGAAGATCTCTTCCACAAATGGGAATGGAAAATCTGGGAGACAGTTTTTAAAGCATGCTTATAATTTGTAGTTGTCAATCTTAAACTCAATTCTTAAGTTGGGCTGAAGAAGCAACTCAAGGTGTTTCCATTCTTTCTTGCTCTTCCCAGCCTTCCCATCATCCTTCCTTTCTCTCTTTATTTTCTTAGCATTTTAATAGTCAAGAAAAATAATACATTAGAGACAAGCTTCAGAAGTATGCACCCTTTCAAAACTGGATGACTTTTTAAAGCGCTGTAAATTGGTAATGTGCCAAACTATTCCCTATCAGTGGATTAGGAGTGGGACTAAGTACTTGTGTATTTTTTTATCACACAAGAATGAAATAAGAAATAAGGCGTTTATGTCCACCCTGTTTAAAATCTAAGAAAACTGTGCACAGGAGCTTTCAAACATTCAAGAATAAAAATGGGGATTTTATCTTCCCTGAATTTATTTTCTGAGTATTTAAGTATGGTAGAATTACAAAAGTCTTCCAAGAAAAGGCTGAGCAGTGTGGAATGGTTTGCAGAATTAAGTGGGTATGCATCATAATATATACCTCAAAAGAGACATCTTCCCTGTAAAGCAATAGTGATATGCCCGACCTTGATGTGCCCGACCTTAAGTCTCTTCCCAAGGCTTGTGTTGTTACCTTATTACTAGCACATTCTTGAAATCACTTTTTTCATTAATTGGTTCCAAAGTTTGCAGTAACTTTTCAAAATGAATTTGGGAGGGTTTGCACAGATCTCTACAATTCTCTCTCTCTCTCTCTCTCTCTCTCTCTCTCTCTCTCTCTCTCTCTCTCTCTC
>PVKA01030777.1:0-26958 GCA_004027165.1 Ctenomys sociabilis | reverse complement strand
GAATGGTTGAAAAAGATGTGGTATTTCTATATAATGGAGTATTACTCAGCTATTAAGAATGATAAGTTTGAAGCATTTATACTGAAGTGGATGCCACTTGAACATATACTCATAAGTGAAATAAACCAGACACACATATGTAAATATCGTATAGTCTCCCTAGTATAACAAGCGAAAAGCAGAAATACAAAAGGAAATGCACAACAAGTAAAATCAATTGAGTCAGATAAGGCAAAGTGAATGGCATATGCTGCAGGATACTAATCTAGTCCTACTCTTTTGAGGAGTCTCCACACTGACCTCCACAATGGTTGTACCAGTCTACATTCCCACCAGCAGTGGAGAAGTGTTCCCTATTCCCCACAACCTCTCCAACATTTGTTGTTGGTTGATTTCCTTATGATAGCCATTCTTTCTGGAGTGAGATGGTATCTCAGTGTTGTTTTTATTTGCATTTCACAGATGACTAGCGATGTGGAGCATTTTTTCATATATTTATTTGCTTCTTTAATTTCGTCCTCTGAGAAGTGTGTATTCATTGAATTTGTGTTTTAATTTTACGAGCTTCCTGGTAGAGTTTTTTGGGTCTTCCATGGAGAGTATCATGTCATCTATGAATAATGAGAGTTTAACTTCCTCCATCCCTGGCGTGATTCCATCCTATGCATCTGTTCGGTGAAGCGGTATTCATTTACTTCTATCTGCATTCTCTCCCACCCATGTGTGTACCACCACTCCATGGAAGATTTGATGGATATGGACCTGACCCCTTGAGGCTCTAGAACTATGTCTTCAGTTGTAAACTAAAGGCCCACAAAGATTACCACTTTAAGGTGGGTAACGATGAAAATGAGCACCAGTTGTCATTAAGAGTGGTCAGTTTAAGAGATGGTGCAAAGGATGAATTGCACAATTTTGAGGCAGAGACTATGAACTATGAAGGTAATGCAATTAAAATAACACTGGCAACTTTGATTATCTCTGCACAGCCAGGGGTTTCCCTTGGGAACTTTGGAATTACAACACCTGTTGTCTTTTTTTTAAATTATTTTTTATTTATTTTATTTTATTGAAGAACAAATACCAATGAGACAGTTTCAAGACAAATTAACAGGACAGATTCAATAAATTACTACATTGCATACTGTTTTCATAATGTTTTGGTATCATACAAGGGGAATATATGATATTATATTTACAGACAATACTATAGCAGGTGTCTCTTATCAGTGAAATAAGAGAGTGTAGCTCTTTACTTATCTTATATTTTTATACCCAAATTATATCACAGATTCAATAGTTAATAGTTTCCACCTTGTTAATTTCCTATTGGTGGTCCATAGTACTAGAAGTCGACATTGTCCAACCACTGTTAATGCAAATCTTGCTTCTCATAGAATTAGGCAGAAGCACAGCATATTTATTCTAACTTTACTGTTTATACACACACGCCATGATTCTTCTTTTGTATTCCCTTTTTTTTGTCTAGGTCTGTCAAAGATGAGAACTCCATTGTCAATAAACCAATGTAGGTACCTCAACTCGGTGACACAATCCAACACAGTGCAGCATTCCACATTAACAGTGAGTTATCTGTAGAAGTTGTTGACTATAGCCATTTACAGCTCAACTTATTATTATGGCCCCACATTCTGTACCTCATGTTTATACTTTTCTGCTGGATGGTTAAAACCAAGAAGATCAAGACCTATATACCATAAGATGTAACTTTTGTATCTGATGAGGTCAGTGAAGTCCCCTCAGGGTTTATCTTGTAATCTTGTACCTTACCCTGTAGATCCTTTGTCTGTGTCATCCATGTGGATGAGTCGCAGCCAATGCTTGGCCAGTTTGTTCTCTATGAGGGCCTGAGAGAAACTTTTCTTTCCATGTGACTCTCCCCAGGCAAACTATAGATCATCAGGCTCTTTCCTCTGTGGCTCTATAATCTCCTTGTTCAGAAAATTTGGAGCACAACTGAGTTTCATGATGCTACAGTACAGGTTTTCCTATTCCCTGAGTCCTCACTGACCTTGAACGACTAGGGCCAAAATGTTGGCTGGCCCACAGCTATTCTACTCCTTTAATTTTAATCTGTGCACTTAGGTTGTTAACCATCCAGAAGAAAAGCTCATTAGTACCCTGCAGCATATGCCGTTCAGTTTGCCCTATCTGACTCAATTGTCTTCAGTTGTTGTTGTACATTTTTTTATTTGTATTTCTTCATTTATCTTCTTTTTTATCTTTTTATACTAGGGAGACTATACGATATTTGCACATATGTCTCTGGTTTGCTTCACTTGTGAGTATATGTTCAAGTGGCATCTATTTCAATATAAATGCTTGAAGTTTATCATTCTTTACAGCTGAATAATACTCCATTATACAGAAATACCACACCTTTTTCAAACATTCCTCATGTGATGGACATCTTGGTTGTTTCCAAGATTTTGCTATTTCAAATTGTGCTGCTATAAACAAAGGTACACATATATCACTATGATATAATGTTTTCAGTTCCTTTGGGAAAATTCCCAGTAGGGGGATAGCCGGCTTGAATGGGATTTCTAGTCCTACTCTTTTGAGGAGTCTCCACACTGATTGATCTCTACATTGGTTGTACCAGTCTACATTCCCACCAGCAGTGGAGAAGTGTTCCCTTTTCCCCACAATCTCTCCAACATTTGTTATTGGTTGATTTCCTTATGATAGCTATTCTTTCTGCAGCGAGATTGTGTTTCAGTATTGTTTTTATTTGCATTTCACGTATGGCTAGCAATGTGGAGCATTTTTTCATATATTTATTTGCTTCTTTAATTTCATCCTCTGAGAAGTGTGTATTCGTCTCAGATGCCCATTTCTGAATTGGGTCTTTACATTTGAGGTCCCTGCTACATCTTAGCTCTTTATATATTCTAGACAGCAGACCTTAGTCTGATTGCTTATTAGATAGAATTCTTTCAAAATTTCAGGGTTTTCTTTTCACTCTGTTGACACTTTCTTTTGACATGCAGAAACTCCTCAACAAGTGTTGATCCCAGTTCTTGATTCTTTCAAGTGGTTCCTGTGCAAATATATGTTTATTCATGAACTCTTTACCTACCCCTGTGTCTTCAAGAGTTGCTCTCACTTTCTCTTCCAGGAGATTGAGTGTTTCTGTTTTAATGTTTAATCTTAATCCATTTTGACTTTAGCTAAGTGCATGGTGATAGAGCTGGGTCAAGTTTTACTTTTTGGCATATAGAAAGCCAGGTTTTCCAGCACTATTTGTTAAAGAGGCTACCTTTCTACCAGTAAGATTGTTCGGCCTCTTTTTCGAAGATCAGATGGTTGAGTGTGATTGTAGATGCCTCTGCATCTTCTAATCTATTCCACTGATCCTCAGGTCTATTTTGTTGCCAATACCATGTTGATTTTTATCACAGTGGCTTTGTA
The DNA here is from genome assembly GCA_004027165.1 of Ctenomys sociabilis. Lineage (NCBI taxonomy): Eukaryota > Metazoa > Chordata > Mammalia > Rodentia > Ctenomyidae > Ctenomys > Ctenomys sociabilis. Next base: position 23,523 of record PVKA01030777.1, on the reverse strand, counting down.
GTATAATTTCAAATCAGGAATTGTGATGCCTCCTGCCTTGTCTTTATTGGTCAAGATTACCTTTGCTATCCTAGGTCGTTTGTGGTTCCAAATAAATTTTAGGAATGATTTCTCTAGGTCTGGGAGGTATTTTGTTGGCAGTTTGATAGGGATTGCATTAAGTCTGTACAGTGATTTTGGGAGAATGACCATCTCCACGATGTTGGTTCTTCCTATCCAGGAGCATAGAATATCTTTCCATTTTCTGAAATCCTCTAATCTCTTTTCTTAGAGTGTTGTAATTTACTGTTAAAAGATCTTTGACTTCCTTGTTTAAGTGAATCCCAAGGTATTTCATTTTTGCAGTGCTATTTAAAAGGTATTGTTTCTATTGTTTCCCTTTCAGTGAGCTTGTTTACTGTGTAGAGGAATGCTATTGACTTTTTAGTATTGACTTCATATTCTTGTATGCTACTGAATTTGTGCATCAGTTCTAGTAGTTTTTGGTGGAACTTTTGGGGTCTTCCAAGTAAAGTATCATGTCACTTGCAAATAGTAATGATTTAACTTCTTCTTTACCTATTGTTATTCTTTTTATTTCTCCCTCTTTTCTAGTGGCTGTTGCTAAGGCTTCCAAGACTATATTGAATAGGAGGGGTGATAGAGGACATCCTTGTCTTTTACCTGATTTAAGAGTAAAAGATTTTAGTTTTTCCCCATTTAGGATTGTATGAGCTTTTGGGTTGTCATAGATGTCTATCCAGTTAAGATAGAGTCCATATATTCCAATTCTCTGTAGGACTTTGATCATGAATGAGTGTTGAACTTTGTCAAAAGCTTTCTCTGCATCAGTTGAGATGATCATGTGGTTTTTAGATTTCAGTCTATTAATATAGTGTACTACACTTATAGATTTTTGAATATGAACCATCCTTGCATCCCTGGGATGAATCCTACCTGGTCATGGTGTATGATCTTCTTGATGATTTGCTGTATTCTATTTGCCAGGATTTTATTATTTTTACGCTTATGTTCATGAGGGAGATTGGCCTGTAGTTCTTTTTGTTTGTGTCTTTCCCTGATTTTGGAATCAGTATAATACCTGCCTCCAGAAATGATTTTGGGAGGACTGCTTGCTTTTCAATTTCATTGAAAAGTTTGAGGAGTGTAGGGATTATATCTTCTATAAATTGCTTATAGGTCTCAGCTGTGAATCCTTCAGGACATGAACTTTTCTTTGTTGGTAGGCTTTTTATTATGTTTTGTATCTCGTTGGCTGTTATTGGCTTATTGAGGGTTGTTATATCTTCTTGGTACAATTTTGGTAATTTTTACCTTTCCAGGAATCTGTCCATTTCTTCTGTGTCTTCTATTCTGTGAGCGTAAAGAGTCTCAAAGTAAATATTAATAATATTCTTAGCTCTTTCTGGTAGCTGCGTCTGGGGACGGCCCGCAGAAATGGCACCTCGCAAGGGGAAGGAAAAGAAGGAAGAACAGGTCATCAGCCTCGGGCCTCAGGTGGCTGAAGGAGAGAATGTATTTGGTGTCTGTCACATCTTTGCATCCTTCAATGATGCTTTCGTCCATGTCACTGATCTCTCTGGCAAGGAAACCATTTGTCGTGTGACTGGTGAGATGAAGGTGAAGGTTGATTGAGATGAATCCTCCCCGTACACTGCCATGTTGGCTGCCCAGGATGTGGCCCAGAGGTGCAAGGAGTTGGGCATCACTGCCCTGCATATTAAACTCCAGGCCACAGGAGGAAACAGGACTAAGACCCCTGGATCTGAGGCACAGTCAGCCCTCAGAGCACTCGCTCGCTCAGGAATGAAGATCGGGAGAATTGAGGATGTCACTCCCATCCCCTCCGACAGCACCCGCAGGAAGGGAGGTCGCCGTGGTCGCCATCTGTGAACAAGGCTCAAATTATTTTCTGTTAATAAATTACCTTCGTGTAAAATAATAATAATAATAATAATAATAATAATAATAATAATAATAATATTCTTAATTTCCGCTGGGTCTGTGGTGATTTCACCCTTTTAATCCCTTCTTACATGCACTTGAATTTTCTCTTGCCTCTTTTTGATGAGGTTGGCTAGAGGCTTATCAACTTTATTAAGTCTGTCAAAGAACCAACTTTTTGATTTGTGGATTCTTTCAACTTTTTTTCATCTCAATTGAATTAATTTCTGCTCTAATCTTTATGATTTCTTCCCATCTTTGTGCTCTAGGTTTCGTTTGCTCTTCTTTTTCTAGTTGTCGAAGGTGCAACATTAGGGTGCTCATTTGTTCCCTTTTTGTTTTCCTAATGTGTGAATTCATAGCTATGATTTTCCCTCTAAGAACTGCTTTCATTGCATCCCATGAATTCCGGTAAGTTGTACTTGAATTTTCATTGAATTATAGATATTGTTGAATTTCTTGTTGAATTTCTTCTGCAACCCATTGATTGCTGAGTAGGGTGTTGTTTAATTTACATGAATTTAATGGGTTTTTCTGGTTTCTTTTGTCATTTATTTCCAGTTTCATTGCACTGTGGTCAGATAATATGCATGGGATACTTTCTGTTTTCTTGCATATACGTAAGCATGACCTGTGGACCATCATGTGGTCCATTTTAGAGAATGACCCATGCACAGCTGACAAAATTATGTATTCAGCTGTGGTTGGGTGGTACACTCTGTATATGTCCACCAAGTCCATTTGTTCCAAGTTCTGGTTCATTCTTCTACTTCTGTGCTGATTTTTTGTCTGGTTGACCTATCTTTTTGAGATAAGGGGGTGTTAAGGTCTCCTGTTAAGATTGTGGTCTTCATATTAGATTTTTCAAGTCCATTAAGTGTTGTCTTATATAGTTGGGTGCTCCTGCGTTTGGTGCATAGACATTTATGAGTGTCACCTCTTGAATTTTTCCTCTGACCAATATATAGTGGCCATCTTTGTGTCTTTTGATCGTTCTTGGCTTGAAGTTGAAACTGTCTGAGAAGAGAATTGCTACTCCTGCTTTTTTCTGAGGTGCTGTGGCATGTAGTATTGTTTTCCATCCTCTGACTTTGAGCCTATGAATGTCCTTTTGACTTAAGTATGTTTCTTGTATACAGCATATTGTTGGATTTTGTTTCCTAATCCACTATGCCTGTCTATTTCTCTTAATTGGTGAATTGAGTCCATTTACATTGATGGTTATAATTGAAATGTGTTGACTTATGCTTGTCATGATATTTACCTGCTGTTGTTTACTCCTTTGTATCCTGTGTTTAATTGTCTGTCGTGTTTAGTGGGTTCCTTCCATTCTCATTTGTGGAGTTCTGGTCATTGTGGTCTCTCTCTAGAACATTTTTCAGCAGCCTGTGTCAGCAGGCTTTGTCATTATGAAATCCTTTAGTTGTTCTTTGTCGTGGAAGTATTTCACTTCTCCATCAAACTTGAAACAGAGTTTGCAGGGTATAATAATCTTGGCTGGAATTTGTTTTTGTGTAGGACTTGAAGAACTTTGCTCTATGCTCTCCTTGCCTTCATGGTTGTGTAGAGAAGTCGGCTCTAATTGTGATGGGTTTTCCTTTCAATGTGATCTGCTTCTTCTCTCTAGCAGCTTTCAGTATATTATCTTTGTGTTGGATTTCTGGAATCTTGACTATTATATGTCTCAGTGTATTTTTACTTGGGTTGAAGTTATTTGGTGTTATGTATGCTTTGGTTACCTGAATGTTTGAATGTTTCCTCATATTTGCGAAGTTTTCTGCGATTACGTCTCCCAAAATTCTTTTTATGTCATATGTATTGACTCCTTTATTCTCACTGATACCAATTAATCTCACATTGTTCATCCTGACGTCATTCTGCAGGTGATGGATTATTTTTTCCTGCATCCTCACTGCTTTCAAGAGATCCTTTCTCACCTTTTCACTAGCTACACCAGCGTCTTCAAGATCTGAAACTTGGTCTTCGCTTTCACTCAAATGGTTTTGAAGACCCATGTTTGATATTTTTAGTTCTTCTATATCTCTTTGACTCTGTTTCATGCATTCTATTTCTTTCTGTATTGATCATTCAAGGAATCAGTCATATTTCTGATCTCCTCTATTTTTTTATCCATGTCTTCTTTAGAGGTAGTTATTAATTCTTTTTCTGCAGAGTTTCTTCCAAGTTGGGTTTCCTCTGTATATTTCTGGACTTGTTTCTGTGTTTCAGATGCTATGATTTCAAAGAATTCTTTTTATTCAAAGAATTCTTTTTTCTACTTTTTTTTTTTTTTTTTTTTTTTTTTTTTTTTTTTTTTTTTTTTTTTTTTTTTTTTTTTTTTTTTTTTTTTTTTTTTTTTTTTTTTTTTTTTTTTTTTTTTTTTTTTTTTTTTTTTTTTTTTTTTGGTGCAGAACTCAGGCCCTTGCGCTTGCCAGGCAAGTACTTACTCTACTAAGCCATTTCCCAGGGGACCCAAATAGTTCTTTTTTGATTTCAGAAATTATTTCTGCTTTGAGTTCCTCAAGACCTTTCAGCTGTTGTTTCTTTGATTTGGATGCTGTTAATTCATACGTTTCAGCTGGAACTTGTTCTGCACTTGTTCTGGGTGAGCATTGGTTTTCCCTCTGATGTTTCTGCATTTCCTTCTTTATTTCAGATGCTATGTATTCATATATTTCTTTTTTATTTCAGGAATTATTTCTTGTCTGAGTTCCTCTATATCTTTCTGGTGTTTTTTCCTTTGCTTCCGTATCTGTGAATTCATTCATTTCAGCTGAGCTAGTGTCCTCTGCACTTACTGGTGGACTCGAGGCCTGAGACTGCATTATTATCCTTGTCTTTGTCATTTTTATAGCACTGACCTCTGGGCTCTCACTCACAGGCCGAGCTGCACTGGGTCTTGGGTCATGAGATGGGACCTGGGACCCCTGAAAACTGTCTCTCAAGCGCAGCGGGCCTGGGGCTCTCGCTCACAGCCCGAGCTGCGCTGGGATTGTTTTTAATTATTACACTTGTGATTCATTTACTTTCTTCACATGTTCTGAGAATGTTTAGTAGAGAAAAGCATAGATATTTCAATAAATTATGCTGGAACAGCATGATATCCACATATGCGAAAGTGAAGTTTGATTTCTCACAGAATTTCAGTTTCACCAGAGACTTAAATTTAAAAGCAAAAACTATTTAAAGATCTTACAAGAAAACATAACCTTGGTGATCTTGGATTAGGCAGTAATTTCTTAGCTATGACATCAAATCACAAGAAATAACAGAAATAAATAAGTTAGATGTTATAAAGCTTTAAAAAAACTCTCAAGAAAATTAAAAGACAACTCAAACATTGAAGACTACATTTACAAGTCACAGTGGTATTTCAGTTTATGAACTTAATTTGTTTTACAATTTTAGAGATGATGGCTTCATTTGCATTTGTACAAGGAAGGAAGCCATGGTCATACTTGTCACCAATGTGAAGTCTGAAAATGGAATCAAATTTTGCCTAATGCTTTTGCTTGCAAATGAAATTGTTTTCAAACAGAAACATTTGTATTACTGTATATACTTTAAATGATTAGCATTAAGAATATAAAAGACATTTTTCATTCCTATAATAAGAATACACAATGGAAAAAATGGGCAAATGCTGTAGGCATCTCTTTGAAGACAATACACAACATTGTGGGGCCCCATGGTGTAATGGTCAGCACTCTGGACTCTGAAGGCAATACACAAATGACCAACAAGTATATGAAAGAGTCTCAACAGCATTAGCCATTGTGTAAACACATATCAAAGACACAATGAGATGCTAAGACATACTCACTAAGATTGCTGTCTACAATCAGGAGGGCCAACAATTAACCAACACTGGTAATAATAGAGCCACATGAACCCTCATATTGCTAGTTAGAGTATAAAATAGTGCTGTTGACCACCTGTTGTCTTAATGTTGAAGGGTGGTTCAGGCCCTGTGCATATTAGTGGACAGCGTTTAGTAAGTGAGGAAGAAGATTCAGAATCTGATAATTTGATAATCTGTACCTGTCGAGGAGTTTGTCCATTTCTTCTTTGTATTCAATTCTAAGAGTAAAAATTTTCAACATTGACATTGATGATCTTCTGAAGCTCTACAGGATCTGTAGTAATTTCATCCTTTTCATTCCTTATTGCTTGGATTTGAGTGTTTTCTTTCCTCTTTTTTCATAAGGTTGGCTAGGAGTTTAACAATTTTTTGGTGCCATGTTTTTATTCAAATAAAGGAGGAAAACTACACTGTTTCAGGAAATAGCAAATAGGACAATATTTTACATCACAGCAACTTTAAAAAACCTAGAAACAATGCTCTAGAGTGGACAGGTATGCACTCCATACATTGTACATCGCCCAACAGTGTCCATGAAAGCAGTATTGAGAGATAACTTTAGCATTAAACAGCCAAATAAAAACTGTAACAGCTATTCTGAACAAAAATGAAAAACCAAGAGGAAGTAAAAGCTTGCCAAAACCATGTCAAGCAGCTGAATTTGACAGGCTACTGATAACCATTACAAGTATTTGGCAAATTTGGTTGAATAATTATGATTTGACCTTCAATGATGAAAGCACTAGTGCATTTCAGTAAGGTTGATAAACAATTATATTTAATCTTTCAGAGAACCAGTTCTTTGATTCATTAATTTGGGGATTATTTTCTTTGTCTTAATTGCATTCTTTTCTGCTCTAATCTTTATAATTTCCTCTTAACTTTGGGCTAGTTCACTGTCCTTTTACTGGAAGCCTCAGGTGCAACATTAGGGATTTTATTTGTTCCTCTTCTGTTTCCTTAATGTGTGTGTTCAGCACCGTAAATATCCTTCTGAAAACTGTTTCCATTGCAGCCCACATATTGAGATACATAGTGTTTGAATTTTCTTTGGATTAGAGATACTGTTTAATTTCTTATTTCATCTGTAACCCACTGGTTTCTAAGGAAGGTGCTATTTAATTTCCATAAGTTCATTGGGTTTTGTGATTTCTTTTGTCATTAATTTCCATTTATATTGCACTGTGATCAGATAATATGCATGGGATAATTTCTCCTTCTTTTACATTTACTTAAACATGATCTATGGACTACTGTGCAGTCTATCTTAGGGAACAACAAATGTGCAGCTGAAAAGAATGTGTATTCAAATATTTTTAGGTGCTACACTCTATAAATGTCCACCTATTCAAAAGTTTACTTCAGTTATGCTACCTGTTTGCTAATTTTTTGCCTACTTGACCTATCTATTTTTAGATAAAGCTGTGTTAAGGTCCCCAGTTAACATTATGGTATTGGTTATTAGACTTATTTATGTCCATTAAAGTCTGTCATATATAGTTGGGGACTCCCATATTTGGTGCATGTTTATGACTGTTATCTCTTCCTCTTTCAGTTTGCCCCAAAGAAGTACGCAATGACCTTCTTTATTTCATTTGATCATTCTTGGTTTGGAGTTGAGCTTGTCTGCAAACATAATAGCAACCCTGTTTTTTTTCTGAGCCCCTGGACTATGTGGTATTGTTTTGAATTTTAGCCCATGAATTTCTTTCTTTTTTAACTCATTATTACCTTCATTGAAAATCAATAATAATTATATAGCAAATTCAAAATTGTAGACAAATATTGAAGTGTGAAGAATATAAGATGTAGACAGAGTTAATTTTAGAAAAATATTTCTGAAATGAATGCATAACATGAGATTGATGATAGATTGCACATTGTAAAAATTATTTACCTACTTAACTGAATATAACAATAAAAAATTGTCTACAATAAACATGAAGAAGAGTTTATAGATTAGTCATATAATAGTTCACTGTGTGCCAAAGTCAAGAAACTTATATTCATATAATTAGAATTCTCAAAGTAGAAGGGGGTAGGCAACAAATATTTCAAGATTCAAAATTACTGAATTTAGTTGAAATTGTAGCACCATATTTCCAAGAAAAATGAACCTTTCACACAAGAAATATGAATAAAATCATACACAAAAATGAAATTGTCTAAAAAAAGTGTAAAGAATAAAATCATTAAAGCATACACAAGAAAAAAATATTAACTATGGAAGAGCAAAATTATTTTTTTATTGAGAAACAAATAGCAATGAGACAATTTCAAAACCGATTAATGGAACACTTTCAATAATTAATATATTGTACATTGTTATCTTCTTGGTGGTTATCCACAGTACAAGATGTAGACAGAACATCCTGTCCAAACACTATTAGTACAAATCTTTCTTCTCATTGAGTTAAGTGAAAGTAGCTGTATATCTATCCTAACTATTCTGCATATACAGATACAAAATGATCCTTCCTTTATATCCCCCTTTTCTGTTTAGTCCTGTCAGAGATGGGTATTCCATTGGCATCTAAATACTGTAAGTGTGTGAATTCAGCAAAACAATCCAACACAGTCCATAAGTCTATTGGAGTCACTTCCAGGTCTTTGTTTTGGTCAAAGAAGCCAATATTTACAATTCCAAAGTTACATTATTTAAATCTCATCAAGTTGATTCCAATCTACCACTTTCTATGCAACCCACGGTGAAAATAAAGACACTAAATTACATTTTCAATCATTGGGGAGTCAAGGGGCTCTAAGTCCTGCCACAAAGACGCCTTTCTGGAACCAAGAGAGGGACCCAGGGCCTCACCCAGTTTTTATTCAGTGGGGGAGTGGCTTGAGGAGGATTGACTGAGTATTGTGGAAAATAGGTGACAGCTGTGAGCTGAGCTAGGTGGGTGGCCTACATTTACCTCTGCGATATGCAGAAAGGATATGCAAGAAAGTAGTCTGCGTTATAATATTATGACACAGAGATAGCATCTAATGTTTTGGGGGGTCTGGTGCTTCAGCTTTGATGTAGTCTTTCAAGCCCCAGGAAATAACAGCCTCTGTCTCGAGGCTGGATCCCAGTTGGCAGCACAGAGCTTTAGCTCTACAGTCCTGTCTCCACCCAGCTCACATAAAAGAGCAGCAGGTTTACCAGGGAAACATTCATGCCACCTTCAAAGACCATCACCAGCTCCTCAGCTAGAGCAATACACATTGTTTAAGGCCAATTTGAGGATAAACAGAAGTCCTAGCTAGCTCTGTACATAACAATGCGAGGAAATAGGGTCAGGCTCAGTCAAATTGGAATCACTCTTTTTTCAAGGAGAGCTGCTCAGGTGGTCCTCCACAGCAGTCCACAATAGTAGTGGGTTATTCACAGAAGTTGTTGACTGGAGCCTCTCACAGCTCAGCATATTAATATGGCTTTACTTTATGTATCTCATTTTTATACTTTTTGCCTGATTTTATTTTTTTGGAAGAGCAAAATTAGTGATTTATTCCACTTTAGAGAAAAAAGAACAAGTGGGTAAGAAACTACACTTATTTACTCAAAGGACTGATGAAAAAAAAAAGATCTTCTATCATTGAATTTTATACTTAGCAAACATATCCTTGAAGGCTAAAAGTAAAATATTTTACAGCTAGGGGCCGGCAGTATAGCTCAGTGGACTAAAAGCTTGCATCGGTAAACACAGGGACCAGGGTTCTATCCCTGGTTCCCTGTGCCACGTCGGCCCCACGCGGGTGTGCCGCCCGGCCCCACCTGCAACCCTGGGCGCGGTGACGCGCACCTGTGGAACCACAGCAAAAAAAAAAAAAAAAAAAAAAAAAAAAAAAAAAAAAAAAAAAAAAAAAAAAAAAAAAAAAAAAAAAAATATAAATATATATATATATATATATATATATATATATATATATATATATATATATATTACAGCTATATAAAAATTGCAATTATTCTAATACCTCTAGACAGCATATAGAAAATAAAATACCATAATCCAGAAGGCAAGAGAAGTTGCTGTGTGGTTCTAGATAGAGAATAAGGAGTAGTTATGCAGGATTATGTAAAATATAATTGTATAAGATGGACTCACTTAAAAGGTCATTGAAGATTTCCACAAATCAGTATCAATCTTATGTCAGGTTATATACATATTTTTCATATCTGTGCACGTGTGTGTGTGTGTGTGTGTGTGTGTAAAAGACAAGAACAAAGTAATATAAAGTCAAGGGAAAATGGAAATACACTTTTTAAAGTTTCTAATACTAGGAGAAAATATCATACCATGTCTTGTAAGTAGATTGTAAGTCAAAGAAAACAGTATAAATCACAAAACAAAAATTAATATTAAACAATATTCAGAAAATTAATTAAACATTAGTTACTTCAAAATTAAGTTAAACATTTCAAAATAATATTCAAGAATTAAAATTGGATAACTCACTATTGTTGTGGAATGCTGGAGTGTGTTGCATTGTGTCGTCGAGTTTAAGCACCTACAATGGAGTGCCCATTTTTGACAGGTGTAAACAAAGGAAGAGATATAGAAAGGAAGAATCACGATGTGTGTGTATAGACAGTACAATGGGGATAGATAACGCTGTGCTTCTACATAATCCTATGAGAGGCAAGATCTGCACTAATGGTGGTTGGACAGGATATTATGTCGGCTTCTAGAACTATGATCATCCACTAGGAAAATAATTATTGAATTTTTGATATAATTCAGGTATAAAAATAAGTAAATGGCTACACTCTTAATTTACTGATAAGAGACATCTGCTATAATAATGTCTGTAAGTATAATATCATGTATGCACCTTGTGTGATACCAAAACATTATGAAAACAGTTTGCCATGTATTAATTTATTGAATCTGTCTTGTTAGGGTGTCTTAAAACTGTCTGATTGATATTTTCACTTCAATAAAATAAAAAATAAATAAATAGATAGATAGATATATGAGTAAATAAAAAAACATGAGTGCACATCTACTGCTGTGGTATGAGGTTTTCAGTTCTTCTGGAAAAATACCCAGTAGTGGAATAGATGGCTTGAATGAATGGGATCCCCAGTCCTAGCTCTTTAAGGGATCTCCACACTGATGTCCATAGTGGCTGTACCAGCTGCGCTCCCACCAACAGTGCAGAAAGGTTTCTTTTCTTCCACAGCCTCTCCAGCATTTGTTAAATCGGCTGACTTTTTTATGTTGACCATTTTTTCTGGAGTGAGATGGACTCACGGTGTTGTTTTAATTTGCATTTCTTGAGCAACCAATAATGTTGAACATTTTTTCATGTGTTTACTTTCCATTTGTATTTCTTCCTCTGAGAAGTATATATTCATCTCAGATACCTATTTTTGGATTATCTGTCTTTCTTTTTCAGAATAAAGAAGGCTTATTCTACATAATCAGAAATACTTCCTAAAAAGAAAAAAAAGTGATTCCTGTAATGAATAAGGCAGAATAAGAGAAATCCATGAGTATGAACTACTAGTAAGGACTCTTAGTTCTAGAATATCCAATACAAACAAGGCTCTGAATTTAGGTAAAGCATAAACTATAAATAATTTAACGCAACAGTCAGATGAATTATTTTATTCATCATAGCAGAGTGATTCTCTTCTTCCTTGTGTTTATATGTTAATAAATAGAAATGTCTATATCAAATAAATAATCTCTCATACTGTTTTGGAAAAGGAGTAGATGAATGATATTAAAGTTTAAATTATACAGTAAGATTCTGGTAATTGTCTCTATAGTCTTATGGCTATAGTAATAATATATTTGTCAAAATAATACCTAAAGAAAGGCAGGGCAGAACTGGGATGAGAACATACTGGTTGAGTTCTTTCTTTATTACATGTATGTTAAATTAATTATAACTCCAATGCCAACTCTGTTCAATTGATAAGTATCCCTGGATTGTTTTACTAGAAAACTTTATGCATCTATCTCTGGAATAAATGAAGTAAGTGAAAATTAATTACATCCATTATGGGAATAGCCTAGGGAGGGCTGGTGTTTACACAGCTCTACACAGGAATGCAAACACTATGTGCCACAAATATTTACTAATAATTTTTTTTATTTTAAAAAAGCACTAGTACATATAACAAGTAAATTTTCACTGTCACCGCAGCCTTGGTGATTTTATATGCAGTGGAATTTCATTTCTATATTTAACTTTATTTTTACCTGTAAATCTTCAATCTAATTATAGCCAAATGCTTTTCTTAATCTAATCTAATGTATTGGGATCTGTTATAACTTAGTCCCTGTCATTCATTCTATACCTCATACCTATCATTTCTCTAAGTCTTATTTTGAAGCTATGAATTTCTGTGATTTCCTCCAAAGTCCATAAAGCCGGAAATTGAGTTAGGTTGGACTGGGTTGGGTTGAGTTGGGTTGGGTTGGGTTGGGTTGGGTTGGGTTGGGTTGGGTTGGGTTGGGTTGGGTTGGGTTGGGCTGGGCTGGGCTGGGCTGGGCTGGGCTGGGCTGGTTTGGTTGGTTTGGTTTGGTTTGGTTTGGTTTGGTTTGGTTTGGTTTGGTTTGGTTTGGTTTGGTTTGGTTTGGTTTGGTTCGGTTCGGTTCGGTTCGGTTTGGTTTGGTTTGGTTCCTTAGCCCTCTGCATTTGACCTTATGCTACAGTCTGTTTCTGGTCTCTGTCTTTGTTCCATTTATGAAGGATGAAAATGGCTTGATTTGGGGTTTGGAAGCCAGCTTTCATTACTCCACATACCTCTAATGGTTACCCAGTGTTGACACCATTCATAACCTTCATAAGATAATTCATGTCATATGTCTTTGGTGTTAGTTTCCTCTCTTCTGTGCATCAACATAAGCCAGCCCCATGAATGAGACCTTCTGCCCTGCTCTCAAGACCCCTCCATCCCTCAGGAGCCAAAAACATGAGACCAACTGGAGATGTCTGAGGCCCCACCTTAATATGTGTGTGGATGTCGCCACAGGCAACCCTGCCACCCCAAGAGTCCCTTCTTGTTCTGCTCAATGCAGTTCTGAGTCACATTAGTTAATGTTCTGATCAAGAAGTAAACACTGTTGCTCTCAAGAGAGACTAGGTTTCCTTAGGCCATGGGATGAGTGTACCTGAGACTTTGTCTCAAAGATTATGTTGGAATCGGCTGTGGCCAAGGTGACAGCGAGGCTCACTTGTACTCAGAGGCCTTAGGCTCAATTCCCAACCTCCCCCAATTCACTTAAGAAAAACATTTTTTTTTACTTCTGAACTCCATCTAATTAGGTCACTTGGGGCACCTTAAGTGATTAATTAACCTCAAAGAAAGGAAGCCTAGAAGTTCATCAGCAAATGCTCCCCAGAGCCTCATTATGAAAGTTGAGAGGCCGCTTCTGCAGTGATGGTGACTCAGAAACTTTTCTGACACAGTGTCATGAGTGAAGCACCTTGGTTTTTCCCCCTTGGTGCCCTCGAGGGACCATATTTATCTTTAATTTTAGGAAAGAAAGATACCATAATTCAGAGGCTCTGCCCTATCCCACAGGAGACCAATCCTCTAGACAACAGTGGGAGGAAGCTACTGAGAAGAAGTTTAGACAGTGAGAAGTGTATAAACCACTTCCAGTCAGGGCTTTGTTCCCTTATTGTCCTTGAGGCATACAAATCAGTTCCTTCCCCTATTTCTTTTCAGCTCCTGATTTTTTAAAACTTTGGAATAGTGTCTAAGCAGCGGTTCTCAATCTCCTCTGTACATTTGAAAACCACTGGGGAACGTTAAAAAGATCCTGCTGCCCACATCAGCCCAAGACAAATCAAATCAGAATCATGAGGATGCAACCCAGGTGTCATATTTAATGGTCCTAAGTGATTTCTGTGCTCACTTCAGCAGCACAGATGCTAAGTAGTTCCAACGAGCAGCCGAGGTTAAGAACCACTCCTTGATCTCTTCAGAGGATCCTAATCCACTTACAAAATTTGTTAGAGGCACTATCGTGGTTTTTAGGGGCCAGAAAATTAACGACCTTTTTTTCTCTATTTCTTGGGTATATATATTCATCTATCAGTTTGTGTGTGTGCACTTATTTATTTATTTATTTATTTTAGTTTTATGTGTGTCCATGTACCACTACAGTAGTGATACTTAGGACATGAAGGTATTATGTTGAAATATTTTAATTGTATTGTTCTCGTCTTCCTTATTTCTGTTTTCCATTTTCTGTTTCCTAAGTCTACATATAACACAGGAAGATAGCCTAGTTGTGAAATTTAATCGGAAGTTATAAACAACAAAAGCTTCTGTCAAATCCAAGAACATGCCCATGATATGACTGTACCTTTACATGAGTAGTTAGGGATTACCAGCCTAGAAATTGTAGTATATTATTTTGAATTTGAAGTTTTGACTAACAAGATGTATTGGGGATTTCTCCAAGTCACTACAATCTACAGTCTACACTCTTGTTCTTAAATACTCCATAATGTTAATATTTTATAATATGAAGTTACTATAATTTATTTAAACATTTCTTCGTTGCTGAACATTTAGTTTCTCTTTTCTCTCTATTCCAAAAAAAGCTTTATGAATACCTTGTGCGTGTAAATTATTCAAGTGGGCACCATGCCTTATAGTATACATAAAGGTAGAATTGGGCACATACCATCAAATTCCAAAACAGGCTATGTGCACTTCTGTGCCAATCTACAGGGTATGGCAGCATCTCTTTCCTAACACATCCAGCACCATGTAGCATCCTCCTTCTTTATATTTGCCAACACTGCTCAGAAATACTTTATTATTTCTTAGTATGCTTATTGGTCATTTCTATTTTTCCCATCGTAAATTACCTACATATATACTTTTCCACTTTTTCACTTAATATAAGCAGTAGCAAATTAATCCCAAAATTCCAAAGCTTAACACTTCATTTCTTGTTCACTTTGCTCACCTCAGTATCTTTATTTCTGGCTCACTTTACAGGTCTACTGTGAGTCATCTTGTGCTCTGTGGAATGTGACTCAGAAAAAAAAGCCACACTGTTAGGACTGGCAATAGTATATTCCAACCACCATACAGCCACCTTGTAGGGGCGCTGGAAAAGTGCATGTGGTTTTCAACTGTTTTAACTTAAAATCACATATACCATTTAAAGTCCCAGTTCTCTAGACAAAAGTAATCACATACAGCCCTGGGGGTAGCTCAGTAGAATAAGCACTTGCCTGGCAAGTGCAAGGGCCTGAGTTCGATCCCCAGTTCCACCAAAAAAAAAAGGAATGCACACTGTGGCCCTGTGGCTCAACAGAGCATATCACACATTATACTAGGTAAATAATTATTGAATTTTTGATATAATTCAGGTATAAAAAAATAAGATAAGTAAGCAACTACGCTCTTAATTCACTGATAAGAGATATCTGCTAAAATAATATCAGTAAATATAATATCATGTATGCACCTTGTACAATACCAAAACGTTATGAAAACAGTTTGCAATGTATTAATTCATCGAATCTGTATGGTTAAGGTGTCTTGAACCTGTCTGATTGACATTTGTATTTTAATAAAATAAAAATAAATGAAAAAAAAAGAAAGAAAGAAAAGAAAAGGAAAGGAAAAAAAAATAATAATAATAATCACATGTTCACACCAGACTGCAGGAGGTGGGAAACATGTAAGTTTTCATAAAATATGAACATCTCTGCCAAAAGTTGAAGTATTTTTCATTTTCTTATAGGTTATGGAAGTTCTTTGTGCTATGTTTTCTCTTCGTCTTTTGCCTCTCTTTTAACCTTGTTCATGGTATCATTTATCACTCACATCTTTTCAGTCTTTTGCAGCCAATCTGACAGTCTTTTCTTTTAAGGTTTCCATTTCTATTTTTCTGAGTTACTTCACTCCCAAGATTACAGATATGTCTTCCATATTTCTTATTATGTTTTGACATTCAAATCCATCTGGAATTTATTTTTGTATATGGTATAAGGTAGAAATCTAAATTTATTTCCTTACACTTGAATATACTATTTTCCCACAGTGTTCTTTCTCACTTTATTCAAAGGGGATAAAGGTCTTATTCTTTGTGTTTGTTTAATTGATTGATTGACTCTTTGGTAGTTGACAGTGGTGGGGATTGAATCAGGGTTTTGAATGTGCTAGGCAGGTTCTCTACCACTGAGTAAATCTCCAGTCCCCAAACGTGTTCTTATACAGGTCTATTTCTAGAATCTACCGGGCTCCATCAGATTAGTGCCTTTTTTTTTTGTCCCTGAGGGCAGGGCTGGTGCAGCATGTGATGCTTGGCCCTGTGCCTGCCTAAGCTTGCCTAAGGAGGCACTTTAGACCACTGAGCTATCTCACCAGCCTCAATTAGTGCCTTCTTAATAAACATATATTTATTGTATATTTTCCTGAATAGGAAATGTGTTCTCATTTTAAGGCTTTGTTTTTCCTAATTATTTTGTCTTTGCACATTTTCTCTATTTAACAATTTTTTAAAATAGACTGGACAAATTCTGTAAAGGACCTTTCTTTTAAGCTTGAATAATATTTCTATCGACATTTTGTGAATCTATAAAATATAGGAACTAATTTGGGGACAACTGACATTTTTACTGTAATGTCTTCTTATCTGACAATACAGAGCATGTGACCAGATGGTTGTATCCAGTGGCGACAATCAGTACACAGTACCATGAAAGAGCCTGGGGTCAGGAGTCAAGGGAGGTAGCATAGGTATTTGAAACCTTGCTCTGACACTGAATTATAGGTCAGGTGTACATATATTATACCCAACCTTCTGCCTCAGTTTTCTCTCCAAATTTATTAAAATAATAATAAAACTATCTTTTTTTGTTTAGTGTTGAGATTAAATAAGATAATATATGTTAAAAAGGCCCTGCAAAGATAGCTGGAACACATTTATTTTAATAAATAAAATCATTTTCTTTTATGTCTTTCAGGAAAGATAAGACCTCTTAAGCTCTTGTCAAATTTATAACTTTTAATTGATTCCCTGTTATTTTTGGCAATCATATTATTAACAACTTTTTTCTTCTTTCTAATAGAAAAGTTATGTCAGTTCTTCTGACACGTATCATGAGATAACAATAAAAAATTAGTGAATTACATTATATTGAATTATCTTCTATATTAGAGAACATTCTAGTAAATGTTGAATAGTTGCAATGTAGAGACCATGTTCATTCTGTTTCTGACTTCAGTGAAGTTGTCTTCGTGTTTGGGGAGTCTCATATTCCTAACTTATTAAGAATTTTTAATTAAAATTATATTAAATTTGATAATATTTTTATATTATTTAAAAGCTATATAGTTCCTCCTCCATAGTTTTACGGAGGAGAATACAGAGTATATGTAGTGAAATATACTGCTGGTCTTCCTATTTCTTTTCTTGAATTCCTAAGATAAACCTAGTAGATCATTATATATTATTTTTAATACTCATTGAGATCATTATGATGGTACAGAAATTTTGTATGTGTGTCTGTCCCATTATTGTCTTTCTTAGTGTTTTCTTTGTCCAGTTTGTGTCCTACAGAATACATTAAGCAGTTTTCCTTCTTTATAAGTGGTTTGAAACAATTCACATGATATCAGAAGTTTCCATCTCTTCATTTTGCTTGAATTCGCTAATAAGACTATGAAAGAATAGTGACTTTAATTATACCTCTTTTCTTAGTTTCAACAGGCAGATCTCAGTGTAAGAGTGTGGGACCTTGGCTCTTCTGGCATTCACAGTGAGGCTGGAAAGGGCTGAGCAGCCTGTGGTGACACAGGAAAGCTGAACTGCTTCATGAGCTAGTTCATTCCTGCTGGTTAGTGCAATAGGGTCAGAGAGATTTTTCTTAAAACATCATCTTGATCATGTCATCCTCTTTACCAAACCTTGTAATATTCTTGTACCTAATAAGAGAAATTTTTTGAATCTCCCCTTCTGGCAGCATTCATTCATTCATTCATCAAACATGTCTGTCATGGTCTATATATTGTTTCAACTTGGCTGGATCATCTTGCAGGTTCCATGCCTTGGGCTGTGGGTGCCCTGCTGAGGCCCACCCCAGAGTGACTCTGCAAAAAAAGGGTATATAAAGGGGTTGAGGAAGGACTGGGTATTCCACTTCTTCAGAGGAACTTCAGTCTTTGCAGTCAGCTTGGACTTCATCTCCTGGCTTCTAGCACAGACTCTTTGGCCTCCAGCTTGGATCCTTCAGTTTTCTGTTGCACATTTATTAGTCTTCCATCACGGACTCCTCCATCACAGACTCTTCAGCCTTCCATCCCTTCCTTTGCAGATCCATTGGCCAACTGATACAGACTTGCACAGGACACTGCAGTGAGCTTCAGACTTTGGGACTGAATCCTTCAGTCTCAGGTATACTGATATCCTCTGCAAGCTTACCCATCCAACTCTGTAGCTGACCATTGTAAGGTAATCTTGTAATTCTTATATATTTGTACAACTTGTGTTAAAAAAATTATACCTCTTTTCTTATTTAGCTAAAATTCAAAAATCATAAAATTGACCATATTAAGGTGGACAACCCAGGAGCTTTGGGCACATTCGTGGCATTTACAACCAGCATTTCTGTCTAGTGCCTAACATTTTCATCATTCCTAAAAGATACTCCATTCCCACAGAACACTCACTCCCTCGTCCTCCTCCCCCACTTTCTGCCAAGCGTTAATTTGCTTTCTGTTTCTACAGATTCACTTAGTTTGGCTATTTCACATAAATGGAAATTGTGAAATATATGGTCCTTTATGTCTGGTATCTTAGCATAATGTTTTAGAGATTATTATGAGATTACCTTGTGCTTTATTCTTCTTCATAGTAAGTAATATCCACTTGGATGGCTCTACAATATATGGATACAATCATTAGTTGATGAATATTTGGGCTGATGGCCACTCTGAACAGAGCTGACAAAAATATTTGTGTATGAACATTTGTTTAATACAATCTGTTATTCATTTCTTTAAAGAAATGAATGTTGCACTGGGAAGCTTTCCTGTTGCTCAGTAGAAATCCTGCCCTGCTCAAATTGAGGATAATTAGCTGGATCCAAAGCAGAAACCTCATGGCAGGTGTGAGTGACAGAGCAAAGGTGCCTAGCTTGCGGCCTCCCAGAAGCAAAATACAGAAGAAGTGCACCAGTGAGAGATATAACCTTCTAGGAGAATCCCCAGTGACTCACAGCTCCCAACCAGGTGCGACTGGCAACAACAAATTCATATGTGAACATGAGTGAGCTCATCCATTTAAGATACTTGGCCCCTCTACATTCCAATCACTTCTCCAGGAGTCAAATTGGCAATTAACATTAACTCACACTCTTGAGTAGATTATTAGGTATGCAGTTTCTAGGCAACATGGGAACTCTCTGGAAACACCCCTCAGACACACCCAGATGTGTGTTTAGGTAATCTGCTATGCATTTCTTTTTTTTTTTTTTTATTGAAGTACAGTATCAATGAGAAAGTTTTAAGATACCTTGACAAGATGGATTCAATAAACTAATATATTGCAAACTGTTTTCACAATGTTTTGGTATCGTAGAAGGTGCATATATGATATTGTACTTACAGACATTATTATAACATATGTCTCTTAGCAGTAAATTGAGAGTGTAGCTGTTTACGTATCTTATTTTTTATACATGAATTACATCAAAGATTCAATAATTAATACTTTCTACTTTGTTATTTTCCTACTGGTTGCCCATAGTACTAATATCCTGTCCAACCACCATTAGTGCAAATCTTGCCTCTAACAGAATTATGTAGAAGCATGGCATTATCTATCCCAATTGTACTGTCCATACACACACATCATGATTCTTCCTTTCTATACCCCTTTCTTTGTCTCAACCTATCAAAGATGGACACTCCATTGTCATTCAACTAAACTTACGTGCCTGAACTTGACAACACAATTCAACACAGTCCAGTATTCCACAACAAAAGGGAGTTATCTGAAGAAGTTGTCGACAATAGCGATTTACAGCTCAACTTATTATTATGGCCCCGGGGTGTATACATCATTTTAATACTTTTCTGCTGGATGGTTAAGACCTAGATAGAGCAAGACTTATATACCAACAATGTACTTTTTGTTTCTTATGAGGTCAGCAAAGTCCCTTCAGGGTTTATCTTGTAGTCCTGTACTTTATTTGTAGATCCTTTGTCTTTGTCATCCATGTGGATGAGTCACGGACAATGCGTGACCAGTTTACTCTCTGTGACAGCCTGACAGAAAGTTTTCTCTCCATGTGACTCTCCCCAGGCACACTGTAGATCATCAATCTCTTTCCTCTGTGGCTTCATGATCTCTTTGTTCAGAAAATTTGGAGCTCAACTGAGTTTCCGGATATTGCAGTACAGGTTCGCCTATGTCCTCAGTCTTAGCTGACCTTGAAAGGCTAGTGCCAAAATGTTGGCGGGCCTTGTGGCTCTTCTATTTGTCCAGTTTGGATCTGTTAACTTGGGATTTTAACCATCCAGAAGAAAAGCTGATTAGTATCCTGCAGGATATGCCATTCATTTTGCCTTATCGGACTCAATTGTTTTTAGTTGTTGTTGTACATTTCCATTTGTATTTCTTCTTTTCACTTCTTATACTAGGGAGACTATAAGATATTTACAAAAATGTGTCTGCTTTATTTCACTTATGAATACATGTTCAAGTGGCATCCACTTCAGTATAAATGCTTCAAGCTTATCATTCTTAATAGCTGAGTAATATCCATTATATAGAAATACCACATCGTTTTCAACCATTCCTCATGTGATGGACATCTAGGTTGTTTCCAAGATTTTGCTATCACAAATTGTGCTGCTATAAACATAGGTACACATATATCTCTATGATACAATGTTTCCAGATCCTTTGGGAAAATTCCCAGTAGGGGGATAGTCGGCTTGAATGGGATTTCCAGTCCTACTCTTTTGAGGAGTCTCCACACTGACCTCCACAATGGTTGTACCAGTCTACATTCCCACCAGCAGTGGAGAAGTGTTCTCTTTCCCCACAACCTCTCCAACATTTGTTGTGGGTTGATTTCCTTATGATAGCCATTCTTTCTGGAGTGAGATAGTATCTCAGTGTTGTTTTTATTTGCATTTCATGAATGGCTAGCGATGTGGAGCCTTTTTTCATATATTTCTTCACTTCTTTAATTTCGTCCTCTGAGAAGTGTGTATTCATCTCAGATGCCCATTTCTGAATTGGGTCTTTATGTTTGAGGGCCCAACTGTTATATCTTAGTTCTTTATATATTCTAGACAGCAGACCTCTTTGTCTGATTGCTTATTAGTTAGGATTTTCTCAAAATTTGTGGGTTGTCTTTTCACTCTGTTGACAATTTCTTTTGGCATTCAGAAGCTCCTCAAGAACAGTTGATCCCAGTTGTTGACTCTTTCAAGTGCTTCCGTTCGAACATATGTTTGCTTATGAACTCTTTTTCTAACCCTATGTCTTCAAGTCTTCCTCCTACTTTCTCTTCCAGGAGATTGAGTGTTTCTGTTTTAATGTTTAGATCTTTAATCCATTTTGACTTTAACT
Organism: Ctenomys sociabilis; assembly: GCA_004027165.1. Classification (NCBI taxonomy): domain Eukaryota; kingdom Metazoa; phylum Chordata; class Mammalia; order Rodentia; family Ctenomyidae; genus Ctenomys; species Ctenomys sociabilis. The sequence continues at coordinate 2,154 of PVKA01030777.1, read as the reverse complement.
CAGTGCGTAGTGATAGACATGGGTCAAGTTTTAGTTTTTGGCATGTAGAAGGCCAAGTTTTCCAGCACCATTTGTTAAAGACACTATCTTTATTCCAGTAAGTATGACTGGCCCCTTTGTCAAAGATCAGATGGCTGTGTTCATAGATGCTTCTGCACCTTCTAATCTATTCCATTGATCCTCAGCTGTATTTTGTTGCCAATACCATGTTGATTTTGTCACAGTGGCTTTGTAGTATGATTTGAAGTCAGGAATTGTGATGCCTCCTGCCTTGTCTTTATTGGCCAAGATTGCCTTTGCTATTCTAGATCGTTTGTGATTCCAAATAAATTTTAGGAATGATTTCTCTATGTCTGGGAGGTATGTTGGTGGCAGTTTGATAGGGACTGCATTAAATCTGTACAGCAATTTTGGGAGTATGGCCATCTTCATGATGTTAGTTCCTCCTATCCAGGAGCATGGAATATCTTTCCATTCTCTGAAATCCTCTATAATCTCTTTTCTTAGGGTGTTGTAATATTCCGTGAAAAGATCTTTGACTTCTTTAGTTAAGTGAATCCCAAGGCATTTCATTTTCCGCAGTGCTATTGTAAAAGGTATTCTTTCCCTTTCAGTGTCCTTGTGTAGAGGAATGCTATTGACTTTTGAGTATGGATTTTGTATCCTGCTATGCTACTGAATTTCCCTATCAGTTCTAGTAGTTTCTTGGTGGAATTTTTGAGGTCTTCCAAGTAAAGTATCATGTCATCCACAAATGGTGATAATTTAACTTCTTCTTCACCTATTCTTATTCCCTTTATTTCTCCCTCTTTTCTAATGGCTGGTGCCAATAATTCTAAGACTATATTGAATAGGAGGGGTGATAGAGGACATCCTTGTCTTGTACCTGATTTAAGAGTAAAAGATTTCAGTTTTTCCCCATTTAGGATTATATGAGCTTTTGGGTTGTCATAGATGGCTTTTATCAAGTTAAGATACAGTCCATCTATTCCAATTTTCTGTAGGACTTTGAACATGAACGAGTGTTGGACTTTGTCAAAAGCTTTCTCTGCATCAATTGAGATGATCATGTGGTTTTTATATTTCACTCTATTAATATAGTATATTACATTTATAGATTTTCAAATATTGAACCATCCTTGCATCCCTGGGATGAATCCTACCTGATCATGGTGTATGATCTTCATGATTTGCTGTAATCTATTTACCAGGATTTTGTTGAGTATTTTTGCGTCTATGTTCATGAGGGAGATTGGCCTGAAGTTCCCCTTTTTGGTTGTGTCTTTCCCTGGTTTTGGAACCAGTATTATACTTGCCTCCAGGAATGATTTTGGGAGGACTGCTTCCTTTTCAACTTCACTGAAGAGTTCGTTGAGTGTAAGGATTATATCTTCTATAAATTTCTTGTAGAATTCACCTATGAATCTATCAGGACCTGGACTTTTCTTTGTCGGTAGGCTTTTTATTACATTTCGTATTTTGTTGGCTGTTATCGGCTTATGGAGAGTTGTTATATCTTCTTGATTCAGTTTTGGTAATTTGTACCTTTCAAGGAATCTGTCTATTTCTTCTGTGTCTTCTATTCTGTGAGAGTAAAGATTCTCCCAGTAACTATTGATAATCTTCTGCATTTCGGCTGGGTCTGTGGTGATTTCACCCTTTTCATTCCTTATCACTTGCACTTGAATTTTCTTTTGCCTCTTTTTGATGAGGTTGGCAAGAGGCTTATCAACTTTATTTAGTTTTTCAAAGAACCAACTTTTTGATTCTTGGATTTTTTGAACTGTTTTCTTCATTTCCACTGAATTAATTTCTGCTCCAATTTTTATGATTTCTTCCTGTCTTTGCGCTCTGGGTTTTGTTTGCTCTTCTTTTTCTAGTTGTCGAAGGTGCAACATTAGGTGCTAATTTGTTTCCTTTTTGTTTTCCTAATGTGTGAGTTCATAGCTATGATTTTCCCTCTAAGAACTGCTTTCATCGCATCCCATAAATTCCGGTAAATTGTACTTGAATTTTCATTCAATTGTAGATATTGTTGAGTTTCTTGTTGAATTTCTTCTGCAACCCATTGATTGCTGAGTAGGGTGTTATTTAGTTTCCATGAATTTAGTGGGTTTTTCTGGTTTCTTTTGTCATTTATTTCCAGTTTCATTG
>PVKA01030776.1:0-19200 GCA_004027165.1 Ctenomys sociabilis | reverse complement strand
CCTCTTAGCAGACATGCCATAGTCCTCCCAAGTACACACAAACAGCTTGTTCTAAAATGACCACAACTTTTGAAAATGCAAGATAAAAAACTAAAAAGCAGGAAGTAATAATTACCCATATTCCCACCCCGCATATCAAACTTTAAACTCACACTTGAGCTTGGCCCGAATTTTGTTAGCAGTTTTCTTGATTTCTTTGTTCAGGTCTTCGAGTTCTTCTTTGATTTCTTTAAAAATTCAAAATGAGGCATCTGAGCCACTGTGCTCAGCCTCAGCACAGCCCACCCATCAGTGGGACACAGCCTCCTCAGCTGCCCAGGCACCCATGGCAGGCCTTCGGGCCATCCTGCAAGGGCCCCAGCCACATATGGCCGTGCACATGGCCAGCTCACAAAGGTGCTCGGACAAGACAGGTCTGCTCCTGAGGCAGCGGCCTACCCGTCCCCAAGTGGCCAGGCCGCCTGACACCTGTGCCGCTCTCTGAGCTCTAGAGCCGCTCTGGGCCTGGGCCACTGTCAAGGGAAAGTCACCCACAGTCACTGAGGAGCAATCGCACAGTGCTTCCCGAGAGCCCATACAGTGTGGAGACTACCTCCTCCAGGGCCTGGCAGTCTGACCTGGGAGCACAGGGAGGTACAACGGAGCCCTGGGCAGCCCAGGGGGACCAGGGCTGGCAGGGCAGCCACACCCACCAGTGGAGGCTCTTCCGCTTCTGAGCAAAGAATGGGGCAGCTAAGTGGAGATGTGGCCTGGAGGCACTAGGGAGGAGCCACAAGGGGAGGCCTAACCAGTGCTACTGGGTAAGCAGCTCCCTGGAGGTCCCAGGTGTCTCCTAGGACCCAGGGCAAGGCTGGAGGATGCCCTGGAGTCTAGAGGTCAGGAACAAGGGCGGCACCAGAAGGTATGGAGGCTTGAAGCTGCACCTGCTCTGTCAGGCAAGGCAGCAGCCCCCCATCTGCAGTGCCAGCATGCCTCGCAGCCTCTAGGACAAGACAGGAACCACCAACCCCCAGGACCTCAGCAAGTGTCACCCATGCACAGAAACCAGGTGCAAAGCCTGCTGTGGGCCAGGTGCAGGACCCTGGAGGAGACTGGATGCTCCCCGTCACCGACCCTCCTGTGCTGTGGCCCAAGCAGGGACACCTGTTTCTTTCAGCAGGTGCAGGGGGGACCAGCCCTGTCCCAGGAACCTTCTCCTAGGCCACCCCAGGCAGAGAGCAGTAGGGGGGCATCTGGACCCCCTTCTGGCTCCGTGGCTCAGGCCAGGAAGCAGCAGCCTGCCCTCCAGGGCTGCAGGGCTACAGCAAGGCACTAACAGCCTGCAGCACAGCAGGCGATGGGCACAGCTGCAGCCATGGGGCAGAGCAAGACTCTGGACACACACTCTTCCGAGGAAGAGCACCCATCATTCATCCCACTGCACTTCCCCAGAAGGGAAGATGGCAGGAAAGAGGGTGGCTGGGGGCAAGTACCTTCCTGAACCCTGCACTCAACAGGTTCAATGGTATCCTCACTGTGGGGCTTCAAGGGCCACAGGGCACCCCCAAGGGACACAAGGACACCCACAAAGGCTGGACCAGGGTGGGCTGGCCACAGAGGGCCCCGGGACACGGCCAGGCGCTCCAGCTGAGAAACAGCTCTGCACCAGAGCAGGGCCTCAAGTGGGCTCGGGGCATCCTTCCCCGCACCAGGAGCCACTGGTGAGCAGGCAGTGCTTCCTTCCTCCCCTGAATGCTGGGTGCTTACTTCCTCAGCACACAAGACACAAAAGCTCAGCTTCACACGTCCCTCTGAGGCTGACGCTGAGCACCCACTCTGCCCGGCACAGGGCTGGACTCAGTAGACCAGGTCAGCTAAGAGTGAGCAGGCAGAACCGCCGGGCTGGGTGGGCACGCCTCTCAACCCAGCAGTGGAGGGTGAGGCAGGAGGATTGCTGCAAGTCCTAGGCCAGCCTAAACTACACAGGGAGACCCTTCCCCAGAAAGAAAAAGCAAAACAAGAAAGAACGCCCCGCAAGAACGAGGGGGAACCTCACTACCTGCAGAAAGTAATCCAACAGGATCTAAGGAGAAATGACCAGAGTAACTGCGGTGATGGTGGAGGGCCACACGCAGCATTAGTGGATTTCTACCAATAAGGAAACAGAAAATACAGAGGCTGCTCTCAGAACATGGCGACGACGCCTGCCCCCAGCTCCCGAAACCGCGTGTGGGCTCCAGCAGGCCGCCGGCTCTCCGCGGGCGCTGCTCAGCACAGGTGGTCACGCACGTGTGGCTCGCTCAGAGGCCGCAGCTCCTCCCGGGTGCAGCCACCCACTGCACACAGAGCTCTCCAACAGGACCCTGGGCCAGTCCCCCACAGGCCCCAGCTTCTGAGGTCACCTGCGTGTGCTCAAGGAGACGCTCACTGGGGCCGCCCAGGGAGCCTGCGGGAGGGCTGCTGGGCCAGTGCGCTGTGAGCTCCCACTGTGGCGGAGAGCGAGGGCCGGGACCTGCACTGCCCACAGCCAGGGAGCTGGGAATTGGCACACAGACGCAGATGGACAGAGAGACACGCACCCCCACGCTGGCCCCACAACCACTGCTTGCTTACTTCCTTCAGGGTTTGGTGCAGACAGGATGATGCTGTGGTTCTTCCTCACATCCTCCACGTACTGCGCTATCTTGGCAGTGCCACTCCTGATCTCCTCCACCTGGGAGAGAAGCGGCTGTCGGAGTGCGGCCACATCCACGTGCTGCAGCTCTCACGACCTCAAGGGCACAGTCGCAGAGGCCACGGGCGAGCAGGCATCCCGAGCAGGAGCCTCTGCATCAGAACCCAGCCTGCCGCACACGCACCCACGCTCCCATCCAGGCAGTTAGCCCACGCAACCTCCCAGGATGCACGGGATGCACAGGTGCCCCTGCCAGGCCTGAGTTCCCCCACGGATAGCTCAGGGAGGTGCACCCTGCGGCCCAGGGACACATGTCACACTGCCACTGGAGAAAGCAGCAGCCGGCATGGCCGACACCGCGCACCCTCAGCCTTGCCCTCTCTGTGGCCTGAGCCGCCAATGTCTGCGCAGAGCCTCTGCCCTCTGCACGCCAACCCACCTGGACTCAAGGGGCCTTCAGCCAGCGCTGGGGGCTGAGGACATGCACAGCAAGCCCTGAAGCGCAGCACGCCACTGCCTCCTGGGCAAGAGAAACAGCCTATACAGGCCACACCGTGGGGCACCAGGTGGACCAATCCAGTCAGCATCCCCAGCAGAGACAAAAGACCCCCGGCCAGAGCCCAGCCATCCTCTTACTTTGAACACCTTAAGCCACAATCACCATGTATGCTCCCCATCCCAACCCTGCGGCCTAGGGAGGTCACCCCGGGGTGACAAGGGGGCTCCTGAGGCAGGAAGTGACCCTGGAACATCTGGCAGGCCCCAGACACCAAGGAGCCGCTGCCAAGAAAGAGACACAGCCATGGAGGCCGAGGCCAGAGGGCCAGGACAGGGCACAGGGTCCAGGGTCTCCACACCGCCTTCCTCCTGGGTTCAGGTTCGAGGATCTTAAACAGCACCCTGACTTCAGGGGACACAGAGTAGAGAGACCGCAGCACTGCAGTGTAGCTGTGTGGTACAGGACCATGCAGCCTTTTTCACCCAGCCTTAGCACCCCAAGGCCCTGGGGCATGCTGCAAGTGGGGTGCTGGAGGCCAGCACAACAGGGTGCCAAGAGCAGCCACGGGCTGGGTGCTCTGGCCAGCACACACAACCTGCGGGTGTCGACTCATAGCCTTGTTTTCCTAATGTGAATGGCACTACAATAAAGCTGATGCACTTCAAGGTTTTGCTTTGCCATCATGAAGGCTGGACTGCAATCTCAGGCTCTGAGTCTGGGGCACAGGCTCTATGTCGGCATGCATCTGGGGACACCAATGCCGAGGCCCATGTGAAGGCTCAAGAGCTGTGAGCAGGGGGGCCCTTGGACCCCCGCACATGCACAAGGCTGACGTCGCCTGAGCAGGAGCCCCAAGTGGCTCTGGGGCACCAAGAGATGAGGGGTCTCTGTCTGTCTCAAAAAGTGAGCCCCCGACCAGGCATGCTGGTGCACACCTGTGACCCAGCACTCAGGAGGCTGAGGCAGGAGCATCACCATGAGCTCAAGGCCAGCTTGGGTTATACAATTAGTTCAAGGTCAGCCTGTGCTATTGAGTGACACCCTGTGTCAAAAAGACAAACAAATAAAAAACTCACCCCGGCCCCTCCTCAGAGCGCTGTTTCAGGCTTTACCCAACTCTGATCAGGAGCAAGCCTCCTCTATCCACAGCCATCTGGATGACATTCAAGACCTGAATGCCAGCCCCTAGAGCTGAGTTCACCTAATACATCTTTGTTTCTCTACCCAGCATTTCACAGAATAAACTGCACATCAAGAGCTGAGCGAAAGATGAGCCTGTGCAGGAGGAAGGAGGTCACCATATCAGCTGCCCTCGGCAGAGCGCTCGGCTGTGCCCGCGTCTCAAGCTCACGGCGTGGGAAAGCCTGAGCCCCACGGCAGCTGCACGGGCCTGCAGAGCCACTGCTGTGCATCACAGTCACGCAAAACGGAGGAACCCTAAGAAATCAAAAATGACAAGGACACCGCGGGGAAGAGCCCTGCGCCTGCCTGAAGGAGGCCTCAATTCCAGACTGCACCAGAAGAGGCAGGGAGGCCTAAGGTGGCACAGTCCACCCTCAGGAGCCCTGGCCTGGGAGACAGTGCTGTGGGGGACCTCAGAGCAGCAGCTCCAGCCCTTGGGCCCACCTTGTTCAGGCACAGAGGGAGTGTGACAGCAGCCAGCCCGCGCCCAGGGCTCCCAGGGGACCACAGCCTCAGCAGCCTCTCAGGCCACCGCACCCACCAAGGCTGCCCTGCCCTCGGCGCTGGCACCCGCGGCCCTCGCACCCTGAGCCTTCTTCATCCAGCCCACAGGTCCTAAGAGGCATGGCACACTAGAACACCACAGCACATGCCAGGCACGGGCAAGGCCACCCTAGGGGCCACGCTGCAGCCCTGCGGCGCATGACAACTATATCCATTCAGTGTCATTTCAAACCCAGCAGAGGCACCGTTACAAAGCCTAACTGTTCAAAGAAATGTGCCTAAGATGCAGCCTCCTTACCTGGTGGAAGAAATCGTCCATAAAATGGTCCTTGTCAACAGCGACAGTTGTATCTCCGTCATCATTTTTCCTACACTAAAATGGAAAACAAAGCATCACATGCTGATTTTTTAAATGCTCACACAGGCACACACAGTGAGGGCTGTAAGACCCCGGCAGGGTGGGGCCCTCACTGCAGCGACCCCGCAACCCTGCAGGGCCCAGCGACAGCCCCACGGAGGTTCGGGAGAGAAACCCAGGCAGCTGCCTGATTCCAGGCCTGCACTTTCACCCTGGGCCAGCATCGCCCTGTAAAAGCGAAGCTGCTGGGGTTGTGTATTACTATTTCCCATGCAAGACTAAGCCTGCTGACCCCACCAGCTAGCTTTCTAGAGCTCACGGTGCCCCTGCTGGTGAGCTCTCTCGCACACCAGCAGCGCCCCTCACCTCTCCCTGTTAGGCAGCCTCAGCCCTGCTCACACACACAGTCTAACGCCACTGTAATCTTCCAGCGGACTAGGGTGACACCGCAGAGGATGAGAGCAGACCTGGGCCGCTAGGAGGAGCCGGAGGGCGCTGCACGTCAGAAACCAGAAACCACCAAGAACACCCTGAGCCAGGCATGGTGGCGCATGCCTGTAATCCCAGCACTTGGGAGGCTGAGACAGGAGGATTGTTGTGAGTTCGAGACCAGCCTGAGCTACAAAGTGAGCTTAAGGCCAGCCTGAGCTGCATAGTGAATCCCTGTCTCAAAAACAAAAAAAAAAGAACACCCACCCAGGTGCTGTCCTGGGCCAGAGGCGCCACAGGGGGTGGCAATGGCTGGGGACCCCTGGTCACAGAGCGGCTAGTCCCTGCCCAGCTAACTTTCGGGAAAGTTAAACCAGCAAGAAAGAAGCTGCATGCACAGCGCCAGGGAAAAGGACAGCGCTCCATGTGTGGCCAGCCAGGTGGGGCTGTCGGATCTGTCTCCTCCTCCGTGACTCAGCACGGCTCTGTCCATACCCTCAGGAGCCAGTGGACCACCAACCTTAGGAATCCCCCCAGCAAGAACTGCAACACCATCCATGGGAAATGGGGTTGCAGAATTCTATTCCAGTTCCACTAAGAAACCCCTGAAGCCCCTGCCTCATGTGTTAGGAAGCAACACAAATCCTCTTCCGTACACCTAGGGTCCTCACAACTTGTCCTAAGAATCCCAGCAGCCTCTTCCCAGCCCTAGGACATCTGCGCCCTGCCTCTGTGGCCAGGCCACCCACAGGAGATAAGATGGTCCCACCCGTGCTGGGAACAGGATGGGGCTGCTCTTTGGAGATAGGGAGGGAGGAGGGTGCTGTGTCCTTCCGCCCCATCACTGCACGGGGCACCACCAGGCCAGGTATTACCAAGAGGGCCTCCGGCGGGCAGAGGTTGCCCAGAGGCTGGCTCCAGGCAGCTGTGAGATGGAGGGCAGGCCCTCTCACAGCGCCCCCTCAGCTCTCCAGCCCTGGACACATACTCACTTGCCTGCTGGGCCAACTCTGCAGTGACCATGTGCCAACACCAAAAGCAGGCTGCATGAGACCACACGATGGGCAACAGAAGGCACTGCCCTGCCCAACCACCCCACACAGCCTGAGCACTGCTTCCCAGGGAGGAAGGTGGAGCTGCAGACCCCTCAGCCTGGCTCTGCCAACATGCCTGGCTCCCTGGGGGGCACACTGCCAGCCTACCACAGAGCCCCCTCTGGAGGCCCTGCCGCCCTGGTGCCTGCGGAGGCTGGCTGGACACAGGACTTCAGCCGGGCTGAGGTAGCTACTTGACTTTCTTGTCCAAGGCTGAGAGCTGTGGACCAGCCCACACCTTCACTCAGCACACAGGCGACACTGCATCCTATTGGCACCCAGACCCAAGGAGCATGAGACAGGGACAGCATCTCATCTGCCACTTGGCTCTCAGGGCTCTGACAGTGGCTCCCGGTTCACAGGTGCCAGCTTTGCCCCCCCCCCCCGTGCTATGGAAAATCTCAAGCCCATGTCATAAGGAGCCCTAGGGCTCCCAGAACCCCAATTTGTCCTTCCTGGGCTTCCCTGTAGCTGTGCCACACAGCTGTTGGCAGGTGAACCCGTCCCATGGGACAGACAGTGGGAGCATGAGCCACTCCCACCGCAGGCAGGCAGAGACCCGGGGCCTGGTTGTGCAGCAGAACTTGGCCATGTGCCACCGCCACTTACAAACCCTCCACTTGCCAGGAAGAGCCATCACCCCGAGTCCTGCAGACCAGTGGCCTCAGGACCAAGGGCGTGTCCTCTACGGCCCACTTGGGTCCTCCTTGGCCCAGAACTGTCAAGACCCAGACATCAGGACTCAAAGAGACGAGGATACAGTTGCAGGCCCGACTCCCGCTGCTTCCTGCCGTCTCCGCCCCACACACTAAGATGTGGGACAGTCATGCGACAGCCACACCATGGCAGGGCCTCCACGGTCCTGGCATCACAGTGAGGGCCACATCCAGTGCCAGGCTGGGGAACAGCACTTGCTCATGCAGCATTTGCTCACACAAGTCCTCACTCAGCCCCCAGTGCCTGCTAAATGAAAGAGCATTTCTGGTAAAGATCAAAAGAATTCTCCTTTAAAAAAAAAAAAAATGAAAAACTCCTTTAAAAAGGACAAGCTGGGTGTGGTGTTGCATGCCTGCAATTGCAGCACTAAGGAGGCTGAGGCAGAAGGACCATCACGAGATCAAGGCCAGCCTGGGCAGCGCAGTGAGTTCAAGATCATATTGAACCAAATGGTGAGACCCTGCCTCAAAACAGAAAAACAAAACAAAACAAAAAAAAACCACAGCAGGGGCAATGCGAGTCCCTCTGTGACTGCGCCAGCCACGGGCAGGTGGCTGCTTCCAGGCTTGCAGGGCCATCGGGCCTGCGCTGGACATGTATGCCGTCCGTGCTGGGCCAGGAGCCACGCAGGCTGGGCAGCGCCCAAGTGGCCCTCTCTGGACACCATTCTCTCCACGCTGCGCAGTAAAGGCCGCTCAAGGCAGGAGCCTGGAGCAGACAAAGCCCTGCCCTGAAGCCCGCTGTCACCGTCCCTCTGGACACACTGGGCTCTTCTTCCAACATAACCATCCAGATGAACAAAAGCTGGTACAAGTAATGGCAGGGGCTGGTGTGTGGCATGCCCCGCTGGACAGTCCTTTCCACACGCTCACTGCCTACCTCCTCTGCCACTGTGACAGGACTGACCCCAGCCCTGCGAGCACAGTTTCTCACTGCACAAATCTCCCTGCCACTCTGTTCCCATCTCCCCCACAGGCCTCAAGATCCTATGCCAACACGCACTGAGTGACATCAGGGAGCCACACCTGAAGCCCCACACAGTGAGACCCTACCTAGAGGCTACCATGTACTCACCAGCCACCAAGATCACCAACAGCACAAATGCCATGCCCGCACTGCGTTCCTCCAGGACTCCATAGTCCCCATGTGGCCAAGGGTGCCATGAGGCACACAGCTCGGCTGTGCCACCCTAAGACGCACAGCTGACCGGCCCGGCATGCTGCACCCCAGAACCAGGACCAGGACCAGGACCGGGACTGGGATGGACAGAGAATGTCAAGCGGGCTTGAACGGGAGCACCTAACTTGGGGCAGGGACAACATTTTGCGCTGACCTTTCCACCTTCTCTGCCCTCCCCACCCCTGACCGGGCCTGGCTCAAGGGGGATGTGTGCCGCCTCTGCTGCAAGCTCGCCCAGCCTGACCCCATGAGCTGGCCCATGTGCCACAGACCCCTCGGCTCATATTGAACAGCGGCCACCTCCCACTGTTCCTGCGTGCTGCCTGGCGCCCTGCACGAGCCGCACAAGAGCCTGCCAGGTTCCTCTGCACCAAAATAGTACCTGGCACACAGCTGCAGTGAGGGGATGAGAGGGACGGAGAAGCATACACCAAGGGAAAGGCAGAGCAGTCTCCTCCTCCTCTTCTTCCTCCCCTTCCTTTTTCTCTCCCTTCCCTTCTTTCTCTCCCTTCCCCTCCTCCTCCTCCAGGCTGGCCTTGAACTTAGGATACTCCTGCCTCAGCCTCCTAGGTCCCTGGCTTAAGGGTTCCTATTTTATGAATTAGAAGCGTGAGTCTTTACAGCACTCTGCACAACACATACAAGTATGAGCTGCCAAAAACTAGAAATGCACTGGGGATTTGGCTCAGTGGTCGAATGCCTGCCTAACACTCAGGAAGCCCAGGAAGCAAATACGCACATGCATGCACACATGCGCACGCGCACACACAAAATAGAACTAAAAAAAAAGTCTATATAGTGCTTCCTGCTCTCAAAAAAACTGTTGTGCTTCATCACCTGACTCCAGGATGAGAAGTTCTGCTCTCGCTTCTCTTAGGTCTCTAACAACTGCCACACACCTGGGGTATGTTTACTTCCACGCAAACTGCTCCCCCAGCTGAAATCTTCAGCCCTGTAGAGTTGAACAGATGCTCCTGTCTGCACCAATAAGCTCACTATGAAAAGGTGAGCAGAACATCCTTCGGGATGTTCCCATTTGTCCAGGACCAGCTACCTGCTCTGAATTCTTCCCACAGGAGCTGCAGCCCACACCCCAGTGCTGTTTGGCTCTCTCCATCCCCTTCTGCCTGCATGGGTCCTGCTGGGCAGGTCCCCTCAGGAGAGCCTGCAGAAGCTCCAGGATTCACCCAACATCCCACACAGCAGAAGCAGCATCGTCCTGCTGCGGGCCCAGGAGTCCCGCGCCCACATGACCAGGCTCAGACTGACTCGCTGCTCAGAAACAGGTAAACTTGTCAACACGCATGTGTGAACATACACAGCTTTAGATAAACACATTTGGAAGTCCTTTCCAATCAGTTACCAGTGGTGTCTTTTTCTCAGAAGGAAGTGCTACAGGCTGAGGAGACTGCTCCGAGGTCTAAGCACCTGCCCAGCAAACACAATGACTGGAGTTCATTTCTGGATATTGCATGCCACGTAGGGCAGTGTGCTGGCCCTGAAACCAGGTGTTGTGGCCCACACCTGTAATCCCAGTGCTGGGGAGGCTGAGAAGGGAGGATCACTGCAAGTCCCAACTGTGTCGTGAGACGCTGTACCAAATAAATAAACAAATGATTTTAAAAATAAAAAGGAAAGGGCTGGTGAGATAGCTCAGCATATTAAGCACCCACTTAAGCAAGCACAGGGACCAGGGCTGGCCCCACCCAGCACCCTGAGCCGGCCACCCGAGACCTGGCATGGTCGTGCATGCCTGCAATCCCAGTGTTGAGGACCGAGCTGCACAGAGAGACCCTGTACCAAACACATTAAATAAAATAAAAATAAAAAGAAGCACTAACAGCCAATCAAGAAAACTCCACTGGTGAACTTGCAAACCCTTTATAGTCATTATAGATGCACCATTTTAACTTCCAAAAGCAAATTTCTGTAAAGACAACTTTACAGAATCGCCAGCCCGGGAGAAAAGCGGTCATCAGTCAACATTCAATTACCCTCAAACCACTTGGAAACGACATATTCAAAAACAGAAAAAAATATCTGGTAGCATTAAGGAAAGCTTTTAAATTTTAAACCCAGTAAATATTAAGAATGTGAAGCTCATTGTTAACTATTTTACGTAGCAAGGACGACTTTCAGAGCTTCCTGAAAATAGGAAAAGTAACGCATATTAATAGTGCCCCGAGTGCAGATCCTCCCACCTACCTTCTTACGAGCTGCCCACGTTAAACAACTGTTTCAAAACTTCCTTTGTGAGACACAAGACACACACTGTCACCTCCACTCCACACACAGGACAGGAGATGCAGGGTGTGGTGGTGGGCCTGTAATCCCAGCTTCCAGGGGGCTGAGGCAGGAGGATGACCTCAAGTTCAAGGCCAGCCTGGGCTGCATAACAAGACCCTGTCTAAAAACCACCCAGGAGAATTAAAGCACTGAGGCATGCACAAGGCCTCCCAGGGCTGGCAGCTGCCCCTCCTGAAGCGGAAGGCACTAGGCCAGATAAGGTGTCAGCTGGACTGCCTCTCTGGAGCAAACTCGCTCCACGTCCTCCTAGGCCGGCTCAGGAAGGGGTGGGCTGAGAAGTGACAGATGCCTGCCTTTGGAGCCATCTGCTGACTGTCTTCCTTCCTGCTTCCCTCCATTACCTTGGTGTCCTTCCCCAGAACAAGGACAGTTGTCCCACACTGTGTGACACTTAGCACATGTTGGCCACCACTGCCTGGCACTGGAGAGTCCAGGGAAGGGGAGGACACTACAGTGACCACTGCGGAGCACAATGCTGCTCCTGCCTGAGGGGACGTGTTCGCCCATTAGCAAGAGAAAGAAAGAGGGGGCCCAGGAAGGAGCTTCCTTGGAGGAGTCCTACACGTAACTGCCACATCCCAGGGATAAACTGTCTTCCCCAGAGGTCCGCACGGGACCCTAGAGGACGCCAGGAGCTATTATCTCCATTCTCCCCACCTGGGGGACACAGCCAGCCCCACTCTAGGAGCAAGGGACAGAGGTTAACTGGCCACAGGCTGGGGAGCCTCAGGCAGCAGCAATTCAGAGGGCAGAGGCTGCGTTTACATATTGGAAAAACAAAACAGTTAACACCCAACCTGGATCAGTTCTTGTACTTTCCAGAGGGGGAGAAACATAATTACTTCTGCTGGCCTAGAAAGCTTTAACTCTTACACAGCCCACAAGCCCACTGCCTCAGTCACGGGACTCATCTTTATGCACATGTGGAATGCATCAGAAGTCCTTCCTCTTTTAATAGAACTCAGCCATCAAGAGGAATGAAATTCTGTCAGAAATGTGGATAGGACTGGAGGTCACTCTGGCAAGTGAAGGAAACGAGGCCTAGAAAGAGCAACGCTGGACACCCTCATGCCCTCCCTCCTAAGGAAAAGCTGGTCTCAAAGAAGCATCGAGGAGAACAGGGTCTGGGAGGAGGGTGCCTGAGAAGTCACGGGTGTGGCCGGCGGGAGGAAGAACTTCAGGCTCAGAGCATCACAGAGGACCGGAGTGGGCAGCACTCAACTGTATGCTTGCAAGGGCTACTAGGAGGATCCCCAGCGTCTCCCACTGAGTTGATAAACATCCAGCGCAACAGACAGGGCAGCCCTTCTATCTACCTTAACACACAGCGTGTTGCACTGAAAGGGCACGCTGCACCCCACAAATAGGTTCCTCTACCACATGTAATTAAAAATATGAAAAATACCCCAGGGCTAGGGATGTGTCTCAGAGTAAGAGCGAGCCTCAAGGCTGGGGTTCCAGGCCCTGTGCAAAGCCTGCAGCCCACCCACGGGTGTTGCAGAAAAGTGGGCGCTCATAGACCTAACTTCCCGGCACACCAGATACTGGAGCGCCAGACACAGTCCTGGCCTGGGCCTGAGTCCACTCCACGATGCGGGGCCGGGTCGGACCGGGGGCGGGCAGCAGGCAGGGCCCCCTGGGTGGGGCGGGCAGCTGCACAGCCCTTTCTGGTTGTGATAAAAGCAAAGACCGAGGCAGCATCAGCCCTGCAGCTCCCAGGAGACTCTGGCCACACCTTGCCTTACTGTGGAAATGCTCGCAGTCGCACAGGGCGCCCAGGCCCTGGCCCACGGCAGGGTGGCATCAGGCTGACAGCCCACAGAGGCCTCCACTGTGCCACGGGATGGCTCTGCCGGGCCTCCCCCAGAGCCACCTAATCCGAGGGAAAGAGTGGGAGGGGGACACCCCAGGCCCTCGACAGACCCCTCCCCACGATCGGACGCTCCGAAGACCCCGGCCGGGGAAGCCGGCCAGGACCCTTCCCGGCTGCCTCTACCCCAGCGCGCCCTCGCCCTCCCCGCGGCCCCGCCCTCGGACCCCGCCCAGGCCCCCTCTCCCGCCCCGATCCCTAGCCCGCTGCCGCTCACCGCCGTGAGTTCCGGCAGCCGGTCCCGCATCCCCGCCGGACGGGCGGCGCCGCCTCTGGCCCGGCCGCAGGCTCTCCGTGGCCGCGTCGCCGCCTCTGCGCGCCACTGAGGCCCGGCCGCGCCCTCCCTCCAGCGGCGCTGTCACGGCAACCGCGCCCGGAGCCGCACATGCGCAGCACGCCAGAGAAACCTTGGGGCGGGCCGGGCGGCGGGGGGCGGGGCCGGGGCGGGGGGCGGGGCCGGGGCGGGGGGCGGGGCCGGGCAGCGGGACGGGGCCATCTGGCCTGTCCTGTTTCCTGGCCAGGCGTGGCTTTCTCCGTCCCTGCTTGCCCGTTTGCCCTTGTTTTATTTATTAGACTAGCACCCGCCGGGGAGCACGGCGCTCAGCGAGGCCATCAGCGTGGGCTGGCGCAGCTTCAGGTCACGCACTGCGAGCCTCTATTTTCCACTTGGGACCTTGCCACAGAACCACATCCCGGTCCCTCTGGCCCGCCGCTAAGCGAGCTCCGCCTGGACCCCGCCGCCCTGCCCTGATTACAGAGGGGGCAGAGCGGACACCTCAGTGTACTCAGAGGGCTCAGACAGTTCAGTCTTCAGCGAAGACACTGAGACCAGGCCCACCAGGAGAGAACACCCTTGGGTGTGCAGGGACGGGCAGCCACGCCCCTCCTACCTTATCACTGTGAGGTTTGTGCTTGAGAGTCACAATAACCTGATGCATATAGGCTGAACAAAAATTCTATTTTCTCCCAGCGCTCGGGAGGTTGAGGCAGGAGGATCGCCAAGATGAGTTCAAGGCTATCCTGGGCTGCATAGGGATTCAAGGCTAGCAGCATCCTGTCTCAAAAACAACAAACAAAATTCTCTACTTTGATCATGGCCCAAAAATCAGATGGGGGAAAACGATACAGAACTTGACTGAGAATGAGGTTAATATGGAGAATATCAAATTGGAGAATTTTTTTTTTTAAGGAGGGGGTGGCCCACGCCTGCGAAGCAGCCCCTACAGCGCACTTCCCAGGACCTGTGCAGGCCAGTTGGTCTCTTCAGACTCCTCACCTAGAGAGATGCAGCCCTGACCCATGGCTAGGAGTATGCACATAGAGCACACATTACCGACCGTGGGAATGCACTCCAGGAGCAGGACGCTTGTCTGCGTTGCCCACTGCTGTGTGGCCAGTGACAAGGTAGCTGGCACACAGGCACACTCATATTTGTAGAAGAAAATGGTGGTTACACTAGTCCCTCGCCATTTCACACTTGGACTTTCTCGGACTATTTCACAGGTTTTCAAAAACATTAATTTATCATGGATATTTTGCTATATCGCAGGATCCTACAGTATTATACAGTACTGTATACATATTTCTATGCGTAGTATTTATGGTTTTAATGATTTTTGCCCCAAAATTTAAACTATATAAACATATTAAAAATACGAATTCTAACATTAAAAGAATATTAAATCAATATAAAATACAGTTTACAGCATGTATTTCTTCAGAGTATGAATACATACTGTACTGTATAGTATACATATATTGTCAAAATTATGTAAGTTTACAAGTTTAGAAAATGGTTAAGAACATTAGGAGTGTTTTTAAAAGTGTGGGAAAGGTTTATAAGAGTGTGGGAAGCATTTATAAAGCCTTAAAATAAAAAGAAGTACTAAAATAAATATAACGTTGCTGCTTCGTTGATTGTCGATTATCCTGGGATGTCTGGACCATACCCTCGACGATAGGTGGGGGGCCGCAGGACTCCCGAGTCGGCTGGCAATCCTTCTCTTTCTTGTCCATGTACCTTCAGAGTCACGCTTCTCCAGACCTTTTTTCTCTCTGAAGTGGTGGAATTAATGCTTTCAAGTTGAAAAGCTGTAAAATCCCATTTTAAGTCCTCTGTGTTTACAGAGGCTTAGATATGCCTGACTAATCATAAACATCAGATACAAATCATGAGTATTTCACAAATGTTTAATGTTTATTGTTGTCAGAAATGGCACACAATTTGTAAAACAGCAAAACCAGCTCAGCAGTGCAGTGCCTGCCTGACAAGTGCAAAGTCCTGAGCTTAATTCCCAACAGGCAAAAGTGAAAAATAAAAATAAAACTGCAAAACTACGTGTGATACAATGTATTATAAACTGAAAAAGCTGCCAGTGGGATAGCTCAGTGGACTAACTCCTGCTTTGGCAAATGCAGGGACCAGGGTTTGATCCCAGGTCCCGCATGCTGCACCCGTCCCACTCCCGGTGCGTACTGAGCTGGCAAATGAGTCTGGGCATGGTGGCACACACCTGTAATCCAGTGCTGAGGGGGCTGAAAACAGTAGGATCACCACAAGTCTGAGCTGCATAGTGAGACCCTGTACCAACTACATTTAGGGAAAAAAAAGTGCATAGACTGAGAAAGTGGGTTGAAATATTATAGTTGGCTGGGGATATAGCTTAGTGGCATAAGTGCCAGCCTGACAAACACAAAGCCCTGAGTCCAATCCCTGGTGCCAAAGAAAAAGAGAAAGATCATTAAAAGAAAAATAAAACAAGACTATATATATATATATACACACACACACATATACATACACATACGGTAAGCTCTCTTATCACTAGTGTAAAATACTTGACAATCACATTTTTTGGTCTTTTTTGAGACAGGGCCTCACTATGCAGTTCAGGCTGGCCTTGAACTCACAAGGATCCTCCTGCCTCAGTCTCCTGAGTGCAGGGATTACAGGCGTGGTTATAAGCCCAGCATCAACCATGACTTTACAAAGGAGGTTTATTTGGCCCACAGATTCAAGGGTTTGGTCCATTGTCCCTGGCCCTCAGAGAAACGGCCTGGTGGGTGGCCACAGTGAAGGAAAGCTGCTCAGCCATGACAGCCAGGAAGAGAAAAAGGCAGAAAGCCAGGGAAATGCACCTCCAGAGGCACAGCCCATGGCTGCCTCTTCCCACCACACCACACTCCAACAGCTCTGAGCACATCAGGGGAGTGCTCCAGACGCGACACCTGAGGCTTTGGGGAGGGCATCCTAGGTCTAAACCACAGCACTGCCCAGGGGAAACCAGACTTGGGACAAAGAATCAATAAAATAAAAATTATTTGGCCTTTTGCCAAATTGGCAGTTACTTTAAGCTTGACGAAAGAGTCAAATCCTAACAGTAGATGTTAAATCCTAACAGTGTGGCCTGGATAAATCATGCTGCAAAAGAAAAAGTCACACACATCTACTGCGTGCAGCCCCATACCCTGCAAGGATGGAGCCAGTGGCAGGCAAATGCTTGGTCATGTGAACAGATTACTAAATAAATGCCAGCTATGAGGCATGCCTGGGAAAGCACTAATTTCTCTATTAGCAGGGGCTTCATCCAGGTACCCACACAGGGTCCGACTCTCAGCTTCCTGGTGCTGAGCTCCTGGCCAGATTTTAAGTCCCTCGGAAGAGAAAAGGCATACCATTTCCAGGTGGCTACCTCCTCACCCCCAAAGTCCCCCCCAACTGGGAGGGCTCTGGCCTTTTGCCTAGCAATGAGCTGATTGCTGGCCCTGATAGGTGAGAACTGCATCACATGACCACTCTCTGCAAGGAAGTGCCTCTAGTGGACCTCTGGGATTACAGTTAAGGATATGTCAGGGTGCATCCTAACAGTGTTGACACCCAGAGGAGCACAGAGTCCCAGTAGCCAAGGGAACTGCCCCGTGCCAGCTCTCCCCTGAGGAACACAATGTTGTGTGACATTAGGGTCTTTTGACATTGTGCTGCACAGAAAACAAATCAGGGCATTAATCCTAGCAAGGCTTCCTCTAGAGATTACTTCTTAATGACATGTGCTATTGTCAATCTAAATTGATGCAAATGTCCCCTAAATCCCGAGCAGGACACTTAAGTGACCAGCACCCATGGACCTCAGCCAAAGAAATAGCATCCCACAGTTGAAAGCAATTACAAGTGGTTTCAGTCCTGATTAAAGCCTCCCAAGGCACACTGACAGACAAATTTATAATCTGCAGGCACACCCCCAGATTTCTCCCAGCTGGCTATTGCTCCATGCTCCATATCTTCCACCACCATACCCTTTTCCCACTGCAACCCCTCTTCCTGAACCCTTTGGGAAGCAGGCCCCAGGGGGGACGGGGAGAAAGCACTTCTCTTTCAGACTCCTTCCATCCCTCAGCCATTTTCCTTTTTAATCTCAAATAACTATTGACCCAGACCTGGCTTCACCACTTTCTCCACCTGGTTATTCAACAATATGGAATAGCCAGTATGGTTGGCACACACCTGTAATCCCAACACTTGGGAGGCTAAGGCAAGAGGATCATGGGTAGTTCAAGACTAGCCTGGGCTATAAAGTGAGTTCAAGGCCAGCCTGAGCTGCATAATAAGACCTTATCTCAAAAAGACCGAAGAAGAAGAAGAAGAAGAAGGAAAAGGAGGAGGAGAAAGAGGAGGAGGAAGAAGAGGAGGAGAAAGAAGAAAGAAAGAAAGAAAGAAAGAAAGAAAGAAAGAAAGAAAGAAAGAAAGAAAAGAGAGAAAAACACAGGCCAGTAGAGTGCTGGACTGACAGCCAGAGTTTTTGTCCCTGCTAGGGGTCAGATCACAATAGTGAGTTCAAACTTCTGTTGTAAAAGATCAAAAGAAATGGACATGTGTGAGAAAGGAATCTGACTGGCTGTGCTGGTGGTCACCTCCCCTGTAGAGGAAGACAGTCACTGTGAACTGGACCTAAGTGATGCTGACGGTATCTTCCCCAGCAATGAACCATCTTAGAAAAGTGAAAAAGAGAAAGAGTGCCACAAACGTCATTGCCGTGGTCCCCGATTACTATTCACACCAGTGTCCCAAAACTGTGACTGTGTTCTCTTCTACAGAAAAAGAGCTCTTCTTGGGTCGCTAGTGGTTAGACCGATGTAATCACACAGACCCTTGAGGCAGAGGCCTTTATGCAGCAGGAAAGAAAGGCAGGACAGGAGCACTTGGAGCGCCCACAAGGGCATGTCTCGGGCACCGTGTGGTCCTGAGATGTGGGTGCTGCATGAAGAGACCTGAGAGACAGCTCTGGGGCTCAGGTTGGGCCCTGCAGGCACCACTGCCACAGGCTCAGGAGACTTCAGTGCCCAAAGTGGCCCCTTCCTGTGGCCCCCAGTAAGAGCTGAGGGGCTGCATCTTATTTCAGCCTGGGAAACTCAGGGCAGAGAAGTGGGCTGAGCCCCACAGACTTCTGTTCCACCCGCAGGAGCCCAGGAATCTGTTCTATCTAAGTTTCCATCATGTTCAAAGGCTACAACACACTTGACTCCAAGGGCACAGTCGCAGAGCCTTGGATGCAGGCTTGGGAAAAGAGGAGGGAAAGCGAAGCTTGTGGTCTGCAGAGCCCTCCTTCCTGTGCGGCCCAGGCACCTAAACTGAGCAGGGGAGTGTGCACTTAGTCCCAGCAGCGAGAGCTAGGTCAGCAGCAGAGCCCCCCAGAGCCACCT
This sequence comes from Ctenomys sociabilis, assembly GCA_004027165.1. Classification (NCBI taxonomy): domain Eukaryota; kingdom Metazoa; phylum Chordata; class Mammalia; order Rodentia; family Ctenomyidae; genus Ctenomys; species Ctenomys sociabilis. The sequence continues at coordinate 711 of PVKA01030776.1, read as the reverse complement.
CAGGGAACACACGCGATGGCTCATGGGTGCCACACTTCCCTGAAGTCTGGAATTCTCTCCTAAGGGCTGGGGTGTAGGGTCCCCGCCCAGGACACTGGTGGACAGCATCCTGCTGGCTGGAGTTGAGACTGAGGAGAGGAGGCAGCTGTCCTGACCTCTTCCTTTCTGGAGACAAAACCTCATGACATCCACCTTCAACCAGCCCCTCGGCCCCTAGGACATCAGGTTTGCTTCTTGTCCCTTTCAGGAGGACAAGACAGTTGTTCGTGGGCTCCCAAGCCTTTGGCGGCCTCTTCTTCAGCAGAGTTCCACTTTACAACCGGGCCGCCCGGCTCCTCCCTGCTGGGCCTCATGTCCCAGCAGCACTCACAACCCACCTGAGTCCCAGAGAGATGGGTGTCACCCACGTGCTCTCCCAAAAGAAGGTGGCAGGGCCGTGGACTGCCACACGGGCAGATTCTCTCCTTAGGGAGGGATGGAAAGGAGGCCACGCCCAGGACAGCTTGTTAGAAGACCAGCCCTGGGCCATCTGCCGGGTGGCCTGGCCCAAAGCCGAAGCCATGCCAGCATCAGCGCAGAGCCGGACCCGCACCCACACCAGGGCTGGACAGAAGCCTGGGCGAGGGTGGGGTCTCTGCTGGTGTCCCCTGCCTTCCCTGCGTGAGCGCTCTGTTCAGACACCTCAGCAGCCTGCCGGACTCCTCCCTGACC